>JAZHYW010015279.1:0-19625 GCA_037355805.1 Ixodes ricinus
CCTTCCATGCTGCGCCATCTCACGGCATTTGTCAGAAATGCGAGCGAACCTTCGGCACACTTGATAGGGCCGGCGCCGTTTAGACACCTCTCTATTCTTCCACCGTGCTCAAAAGCGTTTTGAAGTAGTTTAAACAAAATGCGATCTAATCTAGCTTAGAAAAAAATCCTCTTGTTACTAGATTTGACTGGAATCAAACGTTTTGTTAAAAAACTGAACTTATTTAGGGCCTTACTACCAGCTTTGCTACCTTTATCGACCGGCAGTGATTATATAAAGCACGCATGTCTAATTTTAATGACTTCACAATTTAGTATTTACAGCGTTCTTACTTTACACGCATGTGAGCTCATGGATGTTTTGTTCAATCGAGGTCTCTCTCAGTGACGTCAACTTACAATCATCACCGGACAAGGCCGTCCCGTCGTTTTGGGAAAGTAGCACAGCCGTGCTGAAGTCTCCTCGCATTCGAAGAAGAACGCTCCTCATATACGTTGGCATGTGGGTGTTTTGTTTGGTTTTAACTCCGTGTTCAGTGGGTGTTTTAAACAAATACACAAATCACGTCCTTCTCCTTTTTTTTGTGCGTGTGTTCACGAATTGCGGAACCCACGGGAAATAAGAGTCCCGCCAAAGTCAATAGTGCCAGAAAATGCAACAAAGACAAATTTATGCTTGTTGCCATATTTCAATTCAATTCAATTCATATGTTTATTTACCATTTTTTACAATGGCGGGGGCTGGGAAAAAAAGCTGCATGGACAGCTTGACGAGTTCCCAGCACCACAAAAGTTTCAGCAGCAGCGGCAATGCGAGTTCACACACAGTGTATACATATTAAAAGGAAGAAAAGAAAAAAGAAAAGATAAAAAGTTATACAATATTAGTTAATGCAGAGAAAAGTGGATTTAAAATTCACAAACAAGCAACAAAGCAAGTACAATACAAATGCAACTCAAGTATAACCATATCAATCGCAACACAAAAAATAAGACCGTAATTCTCTGGGTGAAAGAGTAGTTATGTCTATGTGCTTTAGGGTTAGCATATTTAGCAACTTCGGGAGAGTTATTTTGATTCTCTGAAGACCATAGTTGGAGCGGGAGTTTTCAATGAACCAGGGTTCAGAACTACGAGTTGGATAAATTGAGCTTTTTTCCTTCAGTGACGCTAGAGAAATAAAACAGTCTCTATTTTTACTGCATTCTATTTTATATTTCATGCATAACTTAAAGTTGTAGAGTTTGAAGATTTTCATGACATTCAGATTGCGAAAAAGGGGTTCTGTATGAAAGTCATAGCCGACATTGCAAATTATTCTTAAAGCTTTTTTTTGCAAGAGATGTATTTTTTGGAGGTTCAATCCTGTGGTCGTCCCCCAAATCAAATGACAATAGTTTAGATGGGAACAAAATAATGACTGGTACAGAAGTAGTTTAACACTGAATGGAAGAATATAAGAATGCCGATACATTAAACCTACCACGTGACTTAGTTTTGATGTGATGTGGTCAACGTGAGCGTCCCAAGACATATGTTCGGAAAAATACACCCCTAGTGTTTTAAATGATCTAACAACCTCAATCGGTGAAGAGTACATTATGATATTGGTCGGAATTTCAACAAATTTGTTTTTAGGTTTAAAGCAAATAGCCTTTGTCTTAGCTGTGTTGATTTTTAGCAAGTTTGCGTTTGCCCATGATTCTAGCTCTGCTAGTACGTTATTCGCAATATCAGCTATTTCATCCCCAGTCCGAGCAGATACAAAGACACTGGTGTCGTCCGCATAGATACAAAATTTTGCCTGTTTGTTTATATTGACTAAATCATTGATATATATATTAAACAAGAACGGTCCTAAAATGCTTCCTTGAGGCACTCCTGAAGTTAGATTCTTTACATCTGACGAATAACCGTTAACGTGGACGTACTGCTTCCGGTGGCATAAGTAGCTCTTTAGTAATGTTAAAGCCTGTCCTCTGATACCATATGTCTCGAGCTTTTGAAAGAGTAGTTTATGGTTTAGGTAATCGAATGCTTTTGTAAAATCTACATAAATACCGAGGACAATATTTTTCTTTTCAAAGTTGTCCAGTATAAACTCTTTTTGGTCGAGTAAAGCTAACTCTGTGGAACGATTTTTTCGGAACCCATATTGTGATGCAGTTAAAATGTTATATTTTTCTGAAAAGCTTACAAGACGATCGTGCAAAATGCTTTCAAGGCCCTTTGAAAACACTGAAAGTATAGAAATCGGTCTATAATTTCCGAGCTCGTTTTTGTTGCCTTTTTTATATAGAACTGTCACTTTAGCAATCTGCATCCTCGGGGGAAAATCGCAGTTTCTAAACAAAGGTTAAAGATATGAACTAGGCAAGGGCTAATTACTTCAATAACATGCTTAACTGGCCTAATTTGAATTCCTTCATTATCACAGCTGCTGCTGTTGTTTGCTTTAAGAAATACGGATATTACTTCGGCCTGGGTAACCGGATTCAAGTAGACTGTGTTTTCATTTTTATTTGCAATGTATCTATAGATATTGGTGTCATGGCGATTATCCACTAAGTTAACAAAAAAATTGTTGAAAGCATTTGCAAGAGTTCGACCAGATAACTCCATTCCGTTCACATAGAGTTTCTCAATGGCGTTAGTCGAACGCTGTGGATTTAGTACCGAATTAAGCTTTCTCCACATTATATCTGTACGGCCAGTCCCCGTATTAAATAAATTAAAGTAATAGCGTTTTCTAGCATTCCTAATCTCTTTATTCAGGTTGTTTCTATATGATTTAAAAATCCTTAGCTTATCTGGGTTCCTTGTCTTTACAAATTTTTTATAAAGGGAATTTTTTATTCTAATTTTTCCAAGCAACTCTGTGGTCATCCAAGGTTTTCGAGATTTTTTGTTGCCTCTAATAGATTTGTAAGGAAAATATTTTTCGTACAGTGGTCTAAATTTATCGATGAATATATCAAAAGCTTTCTCTGGGCTGGTTTCATTGGTTACTTCACTCCAGTCAGTGTTGTTTAACTCAGCATGAAATCTGTCTAAGCGATCACTCGTTATAAGCTGAAACCTAGCTCCCTTTTGCGGTGCTTGTTTTGACATGCAGTTATGAATACATATAAATGTGGCAAGGTGATCACTGATATCACAAATGACTACACCAGATTTTACGACAGATAAATCAAAGTTTGTTATAAATAGGTCTATTAATGATTCAGACCTCTCAGTGATTCGTGTTGGTGTATTAATTACATTTGAACAACCATTTGCTTGAATTAAAAGTTCCAGTTGTCTTTTCGAAGAACTTTCAGTTAACATGTTGATATTAAAATCCCCGCCCAAAATGATACTATACCTATTTGTTCTTATGAACTCAAAAAGTTCCTCCAGAAATTTAAAAAAATTCAGGATATTACCGTCAGGCAATATCCTGAATATTGATGCTATTTTTAGAAATTTTAAATCGGCAATGGTTGTCCGAATAACTAGATATGCCACTCGTCTTCATGCACATCCGCTAAGTGTCCTATTCTTATTGCGCATTTCCGGAAATTCCTTTCTAACGTATTATTCAGATGACATTAAAGCTTTTCTTACTTTCTAACCAATGTTTAGCTCCTTTTACGCCGTCCATGAGCCTAAAAGCTTTTTTTCTCAATACATTTTTAATCAAATATCTTTAAATCACAACACATTGGCCGCGCAAGTGAGGACTTAGACACCAAAGCACTACTCGTCAACATTTAATAACAGTTCTACGAAAGCGCGTACCTAAAGCGACCCTTTTTAACCGAAGGCTTTTGTGACGCATGCCCCTAACCCGTGTGTTGGAATACAGAGAGACAGTAAAACGCCACGCACTTGCGTCCATGCTTGAAGGAGACGCTGACCAAGCTCTACATTCACTGATAATTTAAGAACACGAAGAGCGTGGTCAATAAGATTGACCATTAAGGTCGCAGAATTAGCCATCAAGAACGCCAAAGGACGAATCCCGAACCAATGCGGAGCGCAATTTCGTCTGCTTCTTTTGCAGGAATTGAGGGGACGTCAGAACGCCGAGCTGTGATTGGCTCTGATTGACGGATAGTGGGTAGACATAAAAGCAAGCTGCCTCCAGGTCTACCCACTGTCCTTCAATCAGAGCCAATCAGAGCACGGCGTTCTGACGTCACCATAACCCCCTTGCAAAAGAAGCAGACGAACTTGCGCTCCTCATAAGAGTAAAGATAATAACACCGTGTTTTTCCTTAGGTGACTGTGAGCATTACATGGAGCATTTCAAGGTAGGCCGCCTTAGCGCAAAGAAGACCCCAATCGTTGATGGACCTCTGCAGTTTGTGCACGTAGCGGTGCTCACTTCTACACGAACGATGTTTCTCTATCCAATCAGGTTCATGGTTTGCCTCTGTTACAACGCCAATGCCCTGGAGCTGGGCAGACTTAACGAGAACATCTACGCTTCGTACTCGCTGGCCCTTGCCTTTGAGTTCCCCGTTAATCTCATCTGCATCGTGGCCTTGGACACCATCGGGCGTCGGTGGCCAAACTCGCTCTTCTTGCTCATGGGAGCCGTGGTTGCTCTCATCATGGGACTTCTCCGCACGGGTAAGCAGCCACACAACTAATCGTATACTGATCCGTTGTCCAATTAACTAAATTGTGTTCATTAACATTTTATTATTGAAAAGAAACATGGGGTTATAATTAGAAACTGACTGAGCGTCATCAGAAACCGCTAAAGCAGTCGACATTAAAAAGACCTGGAGCACGTGGGAAGCACGGTCGAGCGCTAAAGTTACGACCACTCGCGCAGCAGGAGCAAGGCTACCGATCGCATTTTTTCGTTTCTCATCATCCGCGTTTTCTAACCCCAGCCTTGTGCCTGTTGTACGAATGGTAACTTTAGCGCACTACTGCGCTTCCCACCGTGGCCTATGTGCTGTGAAGTAGCTGAGGTCATGAAACGAAGCGTGCAGGCTCTAGTTTCTAGAACGTGTTGACCACAACCCGCTACGAGATCCCGAATTCTTTGCAGACAACGCTAGCAACGCGCATGCACAGTACGGCGTCTTTATAGCAGAGAGAGTAAAGGGGAAAACGGTCTGCGAAAACCTTATTTTAAATGCGCTCGAATGTTTTGCCCCGGTGCGTGGAGCCGCCTTTGGTTTGGACAGCCGTGGTTTGGACTGTACTGCTTTTGTGAGGTCGCGGCGCAGTTCCCGCCGTGCTCTTTGGCTGCGTTCGTCGGCTCGGTTGCGTCCACTTTCCTTCTTACGTGAGAGGGAAAGCAGTCCTCTGGAACGCTTCCATGGCGCGCCGCTGTTGACGCGCATTCCTCTTACGATGGCACCGGGACGTGCACTTGGTTTCGCTACCCCAGTATGCACAACGTACGCGACAACGTGAAACCGGGGCAGAGCAAAGACGCCGTTCGCGCGAAATCACCGACACCCGGGAGGAAAGATTGCCTCTTTCGAAGCTCTCCGAAGATAACAGTATGCAGTCCTCTACTGTTGTCTTCGGAGAGCTTCGAAGAGCCCATCTTTGCGAGGTTGGAATTCCCATCCTTCGCTGGGTCGGAGCCCCTGCTCCAAATGCTAACAGATTTCGTCGAGAATCAGCATAGCAACAGCAGCGACTTTGGCATTTCTTTTTATGCTTTTGCTGTTGTTTTTTTATCCTCGTTTCTGTGAAAAGAACTGACGCAACAAGCTCGACGTATCCCAGGACTCCGTATGGCACTCAATTTAATCGGCGACGAAACGAAATTGTAATTAACGGACTTTGCATCCCTTAAGAGCAATCAAGATTGTAACTGTTGTCGTGCAGAATTCGGGTCGCATCATCAGCATTATCTTAACTTTCTCACTTTGTCGAAACACAGCATTTTTTGTAGCTGGATAAACCCTTCAAAAAGCATTCAAATTGTATGGGCAACCTAACTTTAGAGGCGAGACTTTGAGCGTCCACTAACTACGAATATCAAAGTGCCTAATGGAACCATAGGTGTATTTCTGCTTCCAACTTTTCTAATCTGCATTTTGTGCGGCACGACACAAATGTGTAATATTCCTGCGCTCTACACTCTCCTGGTATTCAAACAAACCACGGAGGCAAGTGAAGCTTGGAAGAAGAAGAATATATGCTTCTTGGAAGTCTGAAAGTCGTAGCCGAAGTGTCGCTAAGCTCTCTTATCGAAACTCTGGCTTCAACTTGGAAACTGACGGGAGGTTCTTTTGGAACTCCCGTGAAGTGTGAAGCATCGGAGCGTATAGAACATTGACATGCTAACTAAAGTGTAATACATTAAACAATTCGCGTTTTTTTTAAATTTAATTTCTCCTAGGTTCGCTATGGGGCATCATGGTCATGTCCGCCCTGTGTTCCATGTCGTTCGCCGGAGGTCTGAACATCACTTACCAGCTCGCATCCGAGATCTTCCCTACTGTGATCAGGGAAGAGTCGTGCTGATCCTGTCCCTCGTATGCGATCTGGGCTCTTTGGCCGGCACCCACGTCGCATCCCTGGTGAGCCATCCTGTGGTCGCGGACAACCCCGAAAACATATGGCGCGGCTTATTATACAAACGCTTCTGTGATTCGTTCTTCGACGTTGTTATCGAGCTAATGCCGCAAACTCACTGACTGCAGAGCGATAACGAGATGCTCAAAATTGGCTGTGACCCGCGTTTCTTAAGTTCTCAGTAACTATGGAAGTTCCCAATCTAGTAGATTTTATATTCTTCTTTGCCGCAATGACATGCATTTGCTTAGCCATAGCCTCCTCTATACTCACAAAACCTGGCAGTTCGACGACGGAGCCATAGAGTGCCCGGTCGCAGATTTGGAGCGTGAGGATCTAGTAGCACGGAGCATCAAAGAGCCATTTCTCGGGGAACCTGGACGTCAGCGCACAGCGTTTGCAGCGGCGAGGACCCGAAACACACTTGTTCGCTTGGGAGAAGTGTGTTTCGGCGTCTCGCCGCAGCGGGGCGCCAGTCACGTGGCTCTCCTCTCATCCGTTGTCTGTCGCTCCACCTTCTCTATTTCGGCGTCCGCTTCTCGTGGCAATCTGCCAGGCTTTGTCAGTATACTGGAGGCTACCGCGTAGCATGTATTTTCTTGCTTGTTTCCTCTTCTGCCGGTTTCCACTCCAGCAACTGGAGGATGCCGCGGTTTCACAGGGTGTTCACTGGCAGCAGTAGCTGTGTAAGCGACTGCTGAGCGCGTGCTGACGACGAGCTTCCACAGTTCTTTGCAACGTGCATTCCGCACCATCAAGATTACCGGTCATAGCAGCCTAGTAATGTGAGCTCGTTCTGAGCATGCGCTCTAAACATCGCCCTCAAATATGGCATCCAGTGAATACCCCCTACATTCCCAACGACAAAAACGTGTGCCGATCGATTTTTAGGATTATTCACAATGCCCGAGTTCCACTGGAGCGACAAACAGAAACAACCAACACCGACAAGCCTCAAGCACGTGCAGCACGCACGCGAGGGTACCTTTGGCAGGCCTGCAGACACTCGTTGCTCGTGAAGTAAGCACGAGCGATTGCAAGCCCGCCAAAGATACCTTCACGTGCATGCTGCACTTGCACGAGGCTTGTTGGTGTCGGTTGTTTCTGTTTGTCGCTCCAGTGGGGTTCGGCCTTTGCTGCTCGTGCGGGAGTATGTAGCCCTTCCATTTCTGTGATTGAATAACGGACACAGCCCTGCATCCCCACTCCCGGCGCCAACTTTCCCGAACCGTCAGGTGAAGCCTTTATGCGACAGCGTCCGGCAGTTGCGTCTCGTCCCTGTCGACAGTCGCTTTCTTGGCGACGCTGGCATAGGCGACTATTAATCGGCGATGTCGCTTGCCTTCTTGAATACATAAAATATATTGACGCTGATGTAAACATCTTATAATCCACATAACTGGTTCTTTGCCCGATGCAGTATTGTCCCCGAAATAACGCTGGACGCCTTTTGTTCAGTTTCTCCCTGAATAAAGTTTTGCTATACCGTGATGAAAATGCTTTCAGGCAAAATAGATCCAGTTACCGTTGGCGCTCTTATCTGGTGGTAGATGTAGAATTTTCTTGTCACTCTTTATGCGTTGATGTTGCTTAGGATTACGCCAGTCAGCAATCTTAAACACACTTTCTCTCCGCCGCCGTGTATTCCGCCTCTCTCTTCTTCGTCGAATATTTTCTCGCAACAGCCATCTCAGAGAATTTACGCTATCACCTCCTCAGCGTATTTTCCCCCGTCTTGACCATTTTTTTTAATTTCGGAGAATTTTTTTGTCCGCAGTGTCTTATCAAATGTTTTCATTACCACTGGCAGTAAATGACTGGAATACACTGCCTACCACATGGTGTCTATAAATAACACTAATATATTTACAGCAGCTACTACCCTTTTCCCCTCTAACCCCTGAAATTAGGTTACAGTGGTATAGTGTTGCGTTATTGTTCCGTTCATTTTTTTAATATTTATATATTTATATGCATACCCACTTCTGTGTAATGCCCATGGTGATTCCTGAAACATAATGAATGATGATAAATGATGACGATGAAACAACGATAACGCCTTGTTCTAGTCAATTATACTCACATGAAATAAATATTTTTATGCAGTGCACAATTAACCGGATTACGAGTCCATGTAAATCATTACAGCCCGACTGTTTCCAAATGGTGTCCCTCCTGGAGCCTCCATGCGCAGTTGAAACGCATCCACTATTAGACCAGCTCGCCTTCAATCCATCTATAGATAAAAAGAAGTATGTCTCTCATATCTTCAAGAGCATATGTGATTGGCATCGCAACGCTGATTATGTAGCAGTTTTTTTTTTTCTTGCTCGTTTATGGATTTGATTTGGTTCTGTCCTTATGATGATGCCAAGAAAAATACCTCCTTTGTCCTTCTTTTCGTAACAGGTGGAATACGACAAGTTTCTCCCGGTCCTCGTGATCGGGCCTCTGTCGTTCGTGGCGGCAGTGTGTATGTTCTTGCTGCCGGACTCCATAAGGCAGCCTCTACCGCAGACCATCGAGGACGGAGAAAACTTTGCCTCACACCAAGGCATCTGCTTCTGCCCCGCATTCTCGGAAGGCCGCCTCCCTGGGCAGCGCGGGTAGGAGCACGGAAAAAACGACCCACTGAGAGCATAAAGAAATGCAGGGGCGTGGCTTATGAAGTTCCTGCTTCGAACTTGGTGATACGATTAGCTCTTATTGGTTAATGGCAGAGTCCTGTAGGCTGCGGAACGATGATAAGATGCTTTGTACTTGCCGCGACTTGCGTTTGTTAAGCTATCGGTGAACATAAATAACTACACCTTAATTGTAATGTTGTAGGATACGCTCCTTATTGTCCACTGTGTGGCTGCCACCTCTTGCCTGCTAAATTCTTCATGGTGTAATCAGTCTGCGCCGCGGGTTGTAAACAATAGGCCTTTTTGTTTTCTTTAAATGCGGTCAGGGCTGTACAAACGATCGCGAAGCTGGAACGCCTTGCAAGTTAGAATAGCGCCTGATTATATTGAGTTCGACAGTCAAAAGTGTGTACACGTTTATTCGGTGTTGTTTTTCGCAGCGTATATGGCTGCCCATGATCGTGTTTTGCAAAAAATGGTCCAAAAAGCCGGGAGATGTCATGATTAAAATAAGAACACCGACTTCACATAACAAGAAAAACAACTTCATTAAACGTTTCGCCTCCCATGCGGGAGGCATCATCAGTACATACACAGGAATGAGAGAGCTTCGGTCAACGCAGTCCTATTTATCGGGAAGGTCCATATAAGCTTCCGGGAGGGGGCCACGGTTCTTGTTGCACGCCGTCTTATCTCCGCGGATGAACCATGACTCAAGTAGTTTGCGTGGGCCCCACCTATCCTCCTTCGCCAAGGTCGTCGCGGCTGTGAAGTCAAAGGTGTGTCCTGTGGTCCACGCGTGGTCGACCAGCTCCGTCTTGAGACGGGTGGCGTTCGTGGAATACTTGACGTCACGTTGGTGTTCTTTCATCCTGGTTATCTTCTTGCGTCCGGTCTCCCCAATGTACGAAGAGCCGCAGTCCTGGCAGGGGATCTTGTACACAATGCCTTTCTCCGTATCCGCAGGGGTGGGGTCCTTTGGCTTAGACACAATGCTTGCTATAGTTCGGTACGGTTTATACACAGTTCGAATACCTACAGGTTTTAGGGCGCGGCTTAGCGACTCAGACACTCCCCTGACGTACGGAATGCACAAGACATTACGTTCTTTGTCGGCTGGATTGGAGTGCGTTTTTCGTTTCGTCTGGTTGATTACCTCATCTACAAAGCGCCCGGGGTAGTTTCGTTTTTGCAGAGACTCTTGTACACGTGCGAGCTCATTAGCGCAATAGGTCGCGTTAGAGGGTACAGTGTTTGACCTGTGAACAAAAGTTCGTACAACAGACTTCTTATGCTGTACAGGGTGGTGCGAAAGAAAATCTAGAAAATTACCACTGTCACATGGTTTACGATACACCTTGGTTTCCATCCTGTTGTTCGGCTCGTCAGTTCTGATCACACACACATCTAAGAAGGACAACATGTTATTTTGTTCAGGCTCGTAGGTAAACTTAATCGCGGGGTGGACGCTGTTTAAGCATTGGTGAAAATCATCAACAAAATTCTTGTCTAGGATAACGAAAGTGTCATCAACATACCTACGATAAAACTTGACAGGAAATACAATCTCACCGAACACTTTCTCTTCGATATACTCCATTACAAGGTTAGCGGCAGTGACAGAGACAGGGCTTCCCATTGGACAGCCATTCACTTGATGGTACACCTCTCCACGGAAGGCAAAGAAACATTGGTTCAGACAAAAACGCAAAAGCAAAATGATATCATCTACATGCAGAGACGTGCGAGTAGAGAGCGTTCGGTCATCAAGTAAGCGTTGTCGGGCGACATCAACTGCAAGATCGTTGGGAACATTTGTGAAAAGGGAAACAACGTCAAACGAAATCATGCTTTCGTGTGGAAGAAGAGTTTGAGCGCGAATCAATTGTACAAACTCTTGGGAATTTTTACACCAAAGTTATTGTTCCCTGTCAGGGGTGTTAGCAATTCTACCAGATACTTCGACAAATCGTACGTGGGGGAGCCAATAAAAGATACAATGGGACGAAGGGGCATTCCGGCTTATGTACCTTTGGGAGACCGTAAAGTTTAGGCGTGCTACATCGGAGGAAAAAGGCGACGGTACAACTGGTCACGAACTTTGTTCACAGGTCAAACACTGTACCCTCTAACGCGACCTATTGCGCTAATGAGCTCGCACATGTACAAAGTCTCTGCAAAACGAAACTACCCCGGGCGCTTTGTAGATGAGGTAATCAACCAGACGAAACGAAAAACGCACTCAATCCAGCCGACAAAGAACGTAATGTCTTGTGCATTCCCTACGTCAGGGGAGTGTCTGAGTCGCTAAGCCGCGCCCTAAAACCTGTAGGTATTCGAACTGTGTATAAACCGTACCGAACTATAGCAAGCATTGTGTCTAAGCCAAAGGACCCCACCCCTGCGGATACGGAGAAAGGCATTGTGTACAAGATCCCCTGCCAGGACTGCGGCTCTTCGTACATTGGGGAGACCGGACGCAAGAAGATAACCAGGATGAAAGAACACCAACGTGACGTCAAGTATTCCACGAACGCCACCCGTCTCAAGACGGAGCTGGTCGACCACGCGTGGACCACAGGACACACCTTTGACTTCACAGCCGCGACGACCTTGGCGAAGGAGGATAGGTGGGGCCCACGCAAACTACTTGAGTCATGGTTCATCCGCGGAGATAAGACGGCGTGCAACAAGAACCGTGGCCCCCTCCCGGAAGCTTATATGGACCTTCCCGATAAATAGGACTGCGTTGACCGAAGCTCTCTCATTCCTGTGTATGTACTGATGATGCCTCCCGCATGGGAGGCGAAACGTTTAATGAAGTTGTTTTTCTTGTTATGTGAAGTCGGTGTTCTTATTTTAATCACGATCGTGTTTTCGCACTGCAAAGATTATACACCCACAGTACTGATGTAAAACTGAAGATAACGAGCACCAATACTTAGCTCTTGAAGTTGGATCGACCTACGGGTTGAAGAATTAAAAGAGACAGACAAATTATATACATACGAATCCTGCTTCTACATAAAAACGCAATCTGCAATCTAAGATAGATGTGCCTATATTTGTTTTTGTACCGTTAGAAGCCCAGAGGCGGAGGAGCAAATGAATAGAACACTATACAGCGGTTGCACGATGCTCGCCAATGTCTCACCATGCAGTAAAACGCACGGCCCTTGACCGGCGTTCCCAGCAGCAGGGCCTAGAAAATATCACAAATATATGACACTACTCTTTAAAAGCATTTCCCTGCGCCTACATTCCCGCAAAGCCCCCATAGAGCCACAGCGATATGCGGACGCAGCTTAGCGAATTACGTGGCCGAACAAAAACCTCCTATTTGAAGACTTAAGTCTCCCTGTGCTTGCCGTTCCACGGGCACATGTCTCGCTTAGTGTCACCATTGCATTGCAGACTTTATATTCAACTCGACGCTATAGTCGTTGTTTTTAGTTGCTATTTTCTTGTATAGCCT
This sequence comes from Ixodes ricinus, assembly GCA_037355805.1. NCBI lineage: Eukaryota > Metazoa > Arthropoda > Arachnida > Ixodida > Ixodidae > Ixodes > Ixodes ricinus. Next base: position 12,637 of record JAZHYW010015279.1, read on the forward strand.
CTTTTTTTTGCGATTTGCCAAATTTTTAGTGTTTTAATCTGACTGCCTTTTCTAATGCAAACGACAAAAAAATTGAATGACGAGTTTTACAGGACGGTTTGTCAAAATACTCGCAACATAGGTACTTCTAGTTAAACTTGCGTATTTATGTATTAGTGATACTATGATGCTTTCGTTGCTCTGCTCCAGAGATTATTTAATTAACTGCATTCGCGACCATTTGACTAGCCAAGCTTTAGTGTCCTCTTTTCTACGCAGCACATATGAAGGCAAGTAATCGCCATTTACTACGAAATTAGGACGTCAAGTTTCAATCTGCGCTGGGGTTGATCAGTCGGACGTTGACAGAAAACTCAAGACTCCCAGCGCTGGTCTCAATTTTGGGTCCAGACGGAACTTGTACCTCGTTATTCCAGGATTTCCTCTCCTAATTCAAGATGCGTGCTTGACTTTTCGAGGGCTGCGAAGAAAAAAAAACGCGCAAGCTTTATTTTTGTAATTGAATAAAGAAAAACACCTGCCAAAAACCTGGTAGACAGTTTATAAGTATTTTCCTCCATCGTCAACCGTTAAAAGTGCTTTGTTATTGGTCACCTGCCTATGAGTGATATATATTCACTGATTCTTTTTACAGGACGGCCTCGATCACGACGCCGACAGCATCCGACTCGCCGGTCGTAGTAAACCCTCCAGCGACGTTTAAGTTGAGCACAATTGCATGAAAGTCATTGGATACGTTTCGTCTTGGTTTTGTGGTGATCCTTTCATTCTTTATGCAAGGACCATGCAAGAACGCCCCTCCCCCCTGTTCTCTTTCCCTACCTCTATATATACAGATTTCGGGTTAATAAATGTTCGTTGGCTATTTGGGAGTTGTTGCTTGTCGTTGTTGTCCATACCTTTCTCCCTTCCTCATAATCAGTAATATTTATTCATTAGCTATCAAATTTTTAGGGTGGGGTTTGGGCCAGCTGTCTTCTTGTTGCCACCGAATCCCATACGCATATGAAGGACAAACGAAGCAGCGAAGAGAAAACACCTGAACCGTTGATCGTTCAATGGAAACAAAGCTGCTTCAGTTCTCACTGCTGGCAGACGGTAAGCCTGCTAAAGGTTTATCGTTGCTCCAAAATGATCTTGTCATTTTTTTTAAAGATCTCGAGCTTATATTTTTCCTGCAAAGCACAAGTAAACCTTAAAAATGTGGATTAGTGAAGTTCATTAAACATGTGCACTCTAAAAATCTGGTTCGTCTCCTTCCCTCAAGTTACTTGGGATGGACACAATGATACGCTATTTGACTTCCTCCTCTGTACTCTGTTTCAGCTTGTGTTGTGCCTCAGGAAAGGCTACAAGCGCGAGCTCTTCGCTCTAAAGCACATCTAGGCGGCACACGCTCTCGTGCACCAAGGGCAGCTGCCAACGCTATGAGCTCGCGCTTCTAGCCTTCGCTGCGGTACAAGATGAGATGAAACGAAGTATAGGCTCCGATCAAAGAACGGCCGGCATTCACAATCTTCCTGAGTCTTGAGTTTTCTCAGAAAAAGTTCTCTCGTAGGCTGTGTTTGGTAACTGGTACAATGTACCAGCAAACTGGAGACATCGAAACGGCTTGATCATTCTCATAAATCCTTTTTCTTCCCTAGCCTTTTGTCCCGTCATTCATGTTCCTATCGAAATGAAGCCTTCCCTCGCCTAGGAGACTCCCAGGTGGTCTGGCATTTTCCTATTGGTGCATTAAACACACCACTGCAACCACCGCCTGGCACGTGACATCATCGCATTATGTTCATAGTCGTACTTACCCGCAACACCCAATAAACCAGTGGCGTAGGCAGGGCGGGGGGGGGGGGAGGCGGGGAGGGGGAGAGGGGAGGGGGGAGGGGGGGGGGCGGGGGTTGAACTTGAAACCTGACACCCTCCCCGAAATGCCGAAGCTACAGATATTGCAGACGGTATTGCCTTCGATTAATTCCGCAAACAATCAGTGTATTTCGGAAACTAGGCTAACTCCCCAGTGTAATTCGGCAACTGGGCTAATTCCAACCTGGCTAACAAAAATTGCCGTCGTCACGTTGTCACGAGAGGATAAAATAGATAATATCGCCTCTTTTCTGCCAAAGAAATTTTTCAAACATGACCGCTATTATCGTGCTATCTCGAAAGCCTTTTTTGTTGTACGGGTGCATCGAAGGGTCTAAAAGGTTTAAATCCATTCAGAAACACACAAAACGGCTCGAAACAAAATACACCCGATTATCACGTACGCGTGATGGTCCCAATGAAAGCCTCACCGATGTCATACTTCATCTTGCAATTTCTTTTCAGGGACATAAAGGGAATAGCGCCAGGGCAAGGCCCCGCGAAATTCATTGTTTCCGCGAGCACTCGAGCAAGGAAAAACGTTTTCTAAAGCTACTTGCTCGGGTCCATGTATTCTCACGACGATTCACAGCAATCTTCAAAAGAAGCATTACGATGCCTCATTTATGAGTCAGCTGATGATTTGACTGCAGTTATAAAGAAAGAAGGGAAATCACGCAACCACCTTTACGAAAACGAACGGGAGACAAGAAAGACAATACAATTGGCGACACAGCCTGTGCCGTCTGTATTGTCTTCCCTGTCCCTTTTCGTTTTCGTAATTTAGACATCAACACGCTCCACCTTAACACTACTGACATAGAATGCAAAGAAGCATGAACGTGTAAATAGCAGATCGAAAAGAATAGCGCTGCGTCATGCATAGCCTTCACTGTGCAGGGAAAGCCACGATGAACCGGTTCACTAAAAGAGGCACTAAACCACTTTCTGCGATAGTCGATTTATAGACATAACTCTCGGTATATGGGGCTCTAAGGATCCTAACGAACCAAACATTACATTCGTGTGTGGCCGATTTCTCGATTAAAATCGGTATCAAAGATCGATTACCTCGGAACTATCGCAGTCACCAGAATGCGCCGTCGGACGAGAGAATCCCTTCTTCTTGTCCGACGGCGCCCTCTGGTGTCTGGGATAGCTCCGAAGTGTCATGTTGACAGCGATTTTAATAGAAAAATCGATGTCGCATAAATATGTTGTTTTTTAGGGTGCTTTAAGTTAAGTTATGCCCATAAAAAGACTACCGCAGAAAGTGGTCTAGTGCCCTGTAGCAGTTTCGAAGCTAGGAAGAGAGTTGCACTGTTCGATTCAAACAATTATTCGCACAGCCCTACAAAAAAAAGAATTCAGCAGAGACACTTAAGACTGGTTAAGTGTAAGAATGCGAAAGCATTCTTACACGCAGCACGTTCCTACAAGCAGTGCGCTACGTCTTCCTTTGCACACGGCGGCTCCGGTGGTGACATCACGCTCTCCCAACGCGCATGCGCGGCGAACACCGCCGACTTCTTGACGGCTTCCGTGACGAAGCATCCGCGTTGCTGCGTTTTTCTTTGCGTTTTAATAGCATTCTTTGGATACTTCAAGCACTTTTCGCCTATACTTCGTTTCAGCTTGGGTCCAGACGCAGGCGATGCTACAAGCGCGAGCTCCGGGCTTTCAGTGTTTCTGCCAAGCACGCACGCTCGTGCAATGCAAGCACTGTTCAGGGCCACACGCTCACGCTCGTAGCATCGGCTGCGTCTGGACCCAAGCTGAAACGAAGTATATGTATCTATCTATCTATCTGGCTATCTAACCTCTTACGCCGCGGGTCGATAAATAAATAAAAAAGACCGGCGCCGGCTGGGATTCGAACCGTTGACCCTTTGATCAGCAGGCAGACGCGCTAACCACAGAGCTATGAAGGCAGTCATTCAACGCACTCTAAACGGTTGTTTATATCTTTACCATAGGACGCGCTTTACAGCGCTGTCACAGCTACCGGTGCGCGCGCGTTCCATGCACGAGGGCTCATTCCGCTCTCGTGAGGCTGAGCACGGCCGCTAGCTCACCTCTCCCGCGCTCGGGAGAGGGTGATGTAACGGCCGTGCTCAGCCTCACGAGAGCGGAATGAGCCCTCGTGCATGGAACGCGCGCGCACCGGTAGCTGTGACAGCGCTGTAAGCGCGTCCTATGGTAAAGATATAAACAACCGTTTAGAATACCGTTGGTTGAGACTAGCTGAGACGCCAGAAAGTCTGGTCGGTACCATTTTGAGTGTTTGTGCGTATGGCGCGTGCTTTGCTCGCCTTCCTAAGTGACACAAACGCACGTGCTGGGCTGCGGAGATCGTGCGCAGGGCTGTGAAAGTGTCAACAAATTTAGAATCGCCTCAAGAGTGGGCTGGCGTATCTAGAGTGTGCCGGCCACCTGACGAACGCGCATAACTCCGCACCGTTTGATGCTATTCGCATTAACGTAGATAATCATTCCCAAAGGATGGGTTCTGCTGACTTTTATTTCTGAGGCGCGTCCGCTTTGACCTTGAGCGCCCCGTCGGCTTCGGAACAGAGCATTTGCGTTGTCGTACGTGCTTTTCGTCGTGTTTCATTTGTGTGGCGCGTGCTTGAAGACGTATCGATGTGACTAGAGTCACTAAATGAGCTGCGCTTAAAGTATCGGCATTGTTGTGGGAGCCGCCATTTTGGTGTTTGTGCAGAGCAAACGGAACTGCCGATCGTCATGATTCAAAAGTGTGACTTCCTCACCATTAGATTCGGTGTTAAGAAGCTCATGTAATATTGCTTTGCTCTGTTGTGAACTGTTTAAACATTTCTGGAGGGCGGAAAAAATGTTTCCTGTGATTTTGAGATAAAGCTTCGGATAATTGGCCACCATGATTTTAGGCCACAATATGGGCAAGTGTCGTTACTCTGAAGCGTAGCTTATTTAGTGGCACTAGGTGTGACCATCTTTCGGGCGCAACGCCGCCGCTTTTTCGCGCAATGGGACAAGTAAGGCTTTTGCCTCAAAAGTCTGTGCGGCGTGCAAGTTGGTCTGCTCCTTGCGCACCTCGTGCGTTTGTGTACTGCCGAACGCGCCCACGTGCTTTCGCCAAAGACGCGTTTTGGAACACTTGTTAGCCCTAGCTGCGATCCAATGGAGCTAATCAGGCATCACCAAAAGAGCATCGTCAAGGCACTCGTTTTTTTTTTTTTTGCATTTGCTATTTTCGGCCAAATTATTCACGTCAGAAAAAAAGGAAAAGCAAAAATCACGCCACATTTAGTGCGCGTGATTGGCTTAGACGGTGATTACTAACGCACAAAAACGTCGAACACCACGACGATACACTGTTGGTGTTGCTTGATCGGCTCTATCGGATTGTAGCGTCGGATGCAATCTGACCTGATGGGAAACGGGGTATCAACGAGGTAGAGGGGCTTAGAGCGATCAACTGATATCTTATTCACCAGGCAAACGTTAGCCAAACCTGCTGCCGCCATGTTGTTCTAGTTCTTGACCACTAAAAACGCTTGACCGCACCAAATTCTGAAGCTTTTACGCAAAACTGAGCTGAGATGTGTATTGCGATCGCTGAAAAAAACATGATAAACTATTTTAGAATACTGTTAACCCCAGAGATCAGTGTCTAGCTCCGATGAAAACCCAAAATAGAAATCCCGGACAAGCTCACCCACTTTTTTGCAGACCCGGACAAAAGATCACCAGGAGAAAGTTTAATGTCGGCAGACGTGTGCTCGTTACTTGAAAAATGTAATGGATTGCGATTACGAATTACCGAGCCTCAAATGTAACGGATTACCGTTACAAATTACTTTCGCTGAAAAGTAACGGGTTACGTTACTCGTTACGATACAAATTACTTTCAGTTACTTTTTCAGTACACTTATCCAGAAAACAATAGAAACAATTTTGATATTTTTCAAAAATGTTCTGCAACGCTACTTTTTAGTTCTCATACGCCCGTATAAGGAGTATTCACTAGACGCCATATTTGAGGGCGATGTTGAGAGCGCATGCTCAGAACGAACTCACATTACTAGGTTGCTAAGACCGGCAATCTTGATGGTGTGGAATGCACGTTGCAAAAGAACTGTGGAAGCTCGCCATGAGCACGCGCTCAGCAGTCGCGCACACGGCTATGGCCGCCAGTGAATACTCTCTATTATGGTAGTTCTTGTAAAAATAAAATATTGTATTTAAGAGAAAGAGTCTAGCTGCACTCTGTTCAGCTGTAAGCTGACAAGGCACCGAAAGCTGCAACCACTTCCGCAATCCGCGCTAGCCTGCAGCCTCCGGAAATGATCCTGGAATTGTGCAGACAAAGCTAGCGGTGCGCATGCTCAGTAAGCGTCTGCCTCCGCTAGCCAGATTCGGAGCACAAGAAGCGATCTGCGAAAGCTCCCTTTGTCTCAGGCGTCTCGCCTTTATCCAAAAAGAAAAACTTGGTTCTAACGTTACAATGCATAGCCAATGCAGAATGCAGGTATCCCAACATACCTTGATGTGTTTCCGTAGATTGGTTTGTTATTCTTGCTGATGACGATGTGTGTTTTTTGACAAGCAAAGTTTGCACTGAAACTCTAGGTTTCCGTTCTCCTTAATGCCTTGAATTTTGGACATCTCATTAAGAGATGGCCACGGAAACGAAGGACACTCCATGACCGAAAACTCGACCAGTCAGAGAAAAAGTGGCGGTTACGGGTTATCGATAGTTCATCGGTTCTCACGTTAATACCAATACTCGTGGAGGCCAGGGGAAGGGGGGGGGGGGGGCATAGAGAGCGAGAGAAGCGGTGGCCATCGGTCTCACAAACCAATAGAGGGTCACACCACTTTCACGCGTTCTCCTCTCTGTCAGCACTCCTTAGAGTGGCCTAACCCCCCTTTTTATGTTGACAGTGTAAAGTGAGAGTGAAGTCGGCCACAATGCCAGGACAAGTAAAGCAGGAGAAGTATCGTACATATCCTCAAAGATGATGCTTTTAGTCTCGCGCCGGGGCTTTTCAGCCGTGCCCACCGTGGCCGTGCCTCAAGCTATGCCTCAAGAGCGTGCTAGAGTAAAGTAGCGCACATCAAAGACAAAAAGAGAATTCAAC
>JAZHYW010015282.1:0-58330 GCA_037355805.1 Ixodes ricinus
AACATACATTGAGCACATACACATACATTGCAGACATAAACATCAATACAACAGCACACTAACACGAACACTACACCCGAGCTCTGCGTTTCCGTCTTTTATACTGGTCGTTTTGAACGTTCGGAATTTATCGGTGACTGAATAAGCACAAAAAATATTCCCAGCCTGTTCATATTTTCCCAGCAATGTCATACATCTGAGAGTATTTTGAATGGCTCAGGGGATGAATCTCTTATTAAAAATCAAGCGCTCGATCACGCCGTAATTATTTGAAAGCCAATAAATCAAGCCGCTCCAATGCGGTTCGAAGCCATGAGTTTGTTTCCCCGCACGGCACGTCGTAGCCTGTATTTCTATTGTAGTGTTTGTTTTTCTATTTGTGCTGTTCGCGCAGGCTGCGATTGCCGTCTTGAATTAATCTCTGTAGAGCGGATATTCACTCAGCTGGAAGCGATGCTTCACGGGCTGAGAAATCGCTTTTCGATCAACTTGAATGCAGTCAAAGCCGCGACTTGCGGCAGGTGTTAAGTGTACGGAGCTACGCCGTGGCGAGCTCGAAAGCTTCTAGCGCTCATCCCAGCGCGCCACTTGGAGGGCAGTTTCTCCAGGAACCTAAGTATATTTAAACAGCAAAATAGAAGGTAGCTTTTTTTTTCGAATTTTACCTATTCTTTTTTAATGCTAAAATTCCACACTGTAAATATACGCATTTTCCGTCACGATTTCGTACATTTCAGTTCTTTCCCCAGAGCGCAATCGCTCTCGGAGACGAGACAAGCGACAGTCACATTGGCCACTGTACGATAGGAGCTTACTGTTCGGACCAGCATTCCAACATGACTATCCGCAATCCGCACGTCGATCAATTGCACCTAATCCCTCAAGTGTTATAACGTTTTAATGTAAAGCGGAATGTCAAACTGCGACACCCCGCCCCCTCCGATTACGGCCCGACCAGCAGCATCAATGCCCGACAGTTTATGTCGGGCATCTCATCTTGTTGTTACACCACTGATACGCGAACACACGGTCACATCGGCGATAATTCCAGTCTTCTGTTCACAACCCACAACACTGCCATCACGATGTTGCTGCTATGTTGCTGACACGCAGAAATACAAAGCCACGTTGATTGTCGGTTGGCACTCGGCATCGGAAAACAGAACCGAACTCAGCACGGAAGGCACCCAGGCAGCCAGCAGCAAAACCTGCCGGTCTTGGACGCAGTTCCTGCGATTTCCATAACGTCGAAAACGTCGACACATTTCCGCGATGGTTTCGCTACTGTAGCTCCGCGTGAGTCCCGCAATCCCCGCAATAATACGGAGACGCCCATTTCACCCAGTGTACGTGGCGCTCCTGGCACTGCGGCATATCTCCCGGAACTTCGCTGTTTCTAGCGGCTTCGTTTGCTCGTTTGATAAAATTAGTGATAAAAACGTCAATGCAACCGAAATGTTGTGCACGTTTGGACTAGAAGACGGAATTACAGGCGGCCTTCGCTGCCGCTGCCAGAGCTCAATCAACTTAACAGCATTTATTAAACAACGTGCGCAACCTGCTCGAAAAACGAAACCGAAAGAAGATGAGTCGGGAGGGCGAAGAAAGCTTTCTCCCGTCTGCCTGGAGAGGAGGAAAACGTCTCGCTCCTCCTTTTTCTTTTTTTCGTGTCCGCTTGGGGGCGCGGCGGTAAGAAGGGAGGAGGAAGAGCCGCCGTTGCTACTTTTTTTCCTCCATTTTTTTTTTCTTAGAGTGTACCATTACGGGGAGTCCGACTACATCTACCGCCGTTGCCCCTACCATCAACCAGGGCTGCGCGACCTACACCCGAATGACACACGCCCACGCTACCTACCGTAAGCGACCGCGGGAAATCGACGAGTACCTTCGACGACCTCAGTATCTCCCTTCTGTACCTCACCGCGGATCTTAGTCGCCGTCACCACGGCGTGCAACTTCGCCAATCCACAGACGCCGTCGTGAGAGTCTCTCGAACCTCGTCGGGGAAACTGAGAGCGGCAGCCCTTGGAGGTGGAGTTGCCGCAGAGCAACTTTGCGAAGACCCTCCACAAAAGTCGCCAGTCATCAGAACGATGCTTCTGGAAAGGTTCCTAGCAACCTTAACATCAATCATAGACGGTCACGACACATCGGCCCACGTAGACACCGTCATGGACTACTTCGTTATCAGTAGGAAGCACTCACGCTATGTTCGGAAAGGTACGACGCAGTGAGTTGGCCCACAAAATTTGAACCGCCGGAGGTTCTAACAGACGGCGGTGCTCTCCGGACCGACCCAGAAAACCCGACGCGCATGGGCAATAGCGTAAATTGGGACACGTCGGGGACTGGCAAGCCCTGGCCATACCGGCCTAGGCAACGACGACCACGGAGTGGTTCCGCAGCGAGACTCGGGCTATGATATCCTGGAACAGCTGGCCTACGCAGCTCCGGCGTGGGAAGGACGATTCGCACACCAGGACACGAACTCCGACTGCGAGCTCTGAACGGCGGGCGTCAACCAGGGTCGGCGGGCCGGGACTGCCGACTCTCGAGGACGGGCAAGCGGGAAGTACAGTAAACTCTTTTGCTGTCTTCTCGTTGTGTAGCGTCACTCTTTGGAAGACGAGCGTAGCAGACCGATCGGGCCACGATTATTATGGAGCAACCCAACAGCCTTTAAATAAAGGGATCCTTGCTTCCAAACATTAACCCTCCTTGAATGGGCGTCGGGTAATGCGTGAAAATATTTTAATGGATATTTATGAGGAAAAGCTTTACCAACCAGCGGAACACTCTAAAGATCTTCTGCAATATAACCCTGAACTTGGATCTCGTGAGGTTTGGTCCCATGGCGTTATTTGTTGCCAAAGTACTTTTTTTTATTAATTGTGAGTTTTTCTCAGGCTAGCCATATAATTGCCAAAGTGCCAGATATTCAGCAAAAATGCCACCTCAACCCGTAAAAAAAGAAAGACCCGAAGCCTAGTCTTGATATTTATGTGGCAATTTAGGTCCGAAATTTTCAAATTAGATATCGAACCACCATTTAAGCCCAATTATGACATTCCCTCAGAAACTAGGCCCAAAGAAACCAGGTGACGACATGAGAGCCACACAGTTTATCCTAATGCTCTAGTCAGAAGGGCCTAATTTATTGCACTTCCGCCAAGTGCACTTGTATTGAGTGTAAATTCTGTAGTGTGTGCCACACGAAATCTTCTTGAGTAAAGCGCGAAACACATGTACGACGTAACCGTCCGATTCGACGTCCGATCAGGCAATAGACGGTTGAAGGCGAGGATCTTCAACGCTCTCAGGTGCTGCGAAAACCCTCCCCCCAAGTCATTCGGCAGTCCGCACGTCGGATCGGACGGTTCCGTACGTACATGTGTTCAGCGCTTAACACACTTGGTTTCACGTGAATATGACGAACTTACATCACTCGATCAGTGCGCAACCTCGATAACAGTTTTTCAACAGTAAACATAACACCGCGTGACAAAAATTGTATTAAAAGTTTATTAAGAATTTCTTGAAAATACAAAACGACGGGTCATTGCAAGAAATAAATAAAATAGTGCGGTGGATAAAGCTTTACAGATTAGGCTGTTATATACCAAAATTCGCGCTGCGGTAAATCGATAAAAGACGAAGACCGAAGCCTAGTTTTGTCATCAGTCGTTTCAATGTTATCTTGGTTAGCAGAGGAGGATAGAGCCTGCATTCGTTTCAGCATGTAGCTATACGAAGAGCGTGATAATCATGGTTTAACAAGGCAGTGCCAGGGCTTTTCGTAGACCTAGTGGGACAGAGCGGAGCGCCGATGTTGGATATTTTCTTTTTATCTTGGCTTGCGTTGATCGATCAGAGTCATCCAATTGGCGTAAAGACCGTTCATAAATGGAACGTTATTTTGTAACGTGTCTTCATTAGATACACATTTTACGTGCCAAATAGTACTTTACCCATCGTTATTGACATAATTTGCGAGCGAATCTAATTTTTCCCGTGTGGCATCGAAACACTTGAAGTGAGATTCGGTAAGCTGAAGTGCACTCGGCTGAAGGGAATTAAATTAGTCCCTCTGACAGGGGCATAACTGTGGCACTTTGCTTCCAATTTAGGGAGGAAATACCGAGATCTGGCCGAAGAATATCAGTCTGGTATATAACGAGTTTTTATTTTTACTTTTTGAGCCAAAATTTGGCATTTGATTTGTTTTTTCACAATGCACTGTGCTACTTGGGCAGTTGCTCGACTTTGTTAATGGACATTCCTCAAATACCGTAAGAGGACGCTTTTTGCATCTAGAGTTATGTAAGGAATTTACCATATAGGATTCTTTATCACAGTAGATGTTTTAATCCACTAGGTGTTTTAGAGCGCAGCGCTTAGGCCCCCGAGGTCATGTGACCCTCAGGTCGAGTGGTCCCCAGGTCACGTGGTCCCCAGGTCACGTGGCCCCACAGGTCACGTGACCCCCTGGTCACGGGACCCCGCAGGTCACGTGATGATGATGACGATGACGATACGGATGCCGATGACGTCATCAGTGACGTCATCAGTGACGTCACTGATGACGTCATCGGCATCCGCATCGTCATCGTCATCATCATTGATGACGTCATCAGTGACGTCGCGTGACCCCCCCGCCGCCCCCGAGGTCACTTGCCCCCGCCGCCCCCCCGTACCTTCCCTCCTCCTCCTCAAGAACTGCGCTCTAATTCGGCGTTACAGAGGAGTTGTAAACGGCTTTCACTTTTTTTGTAAACTTTATATTAAACTGCTAAAATAGGTTCTATGTATTTGCTATGTTTTAATACTTACATTGAAAGTCATCTTGTCCCAAAGGGCCGTCCAAGTAACAAGGGCAGAGTTCGGCTTCAACGGAATAAAACCCACATCTTTTATCCCTGAAAAATATTATATCAACTTGTAAACATGTTAACTTTAGCCTTTGCAAACGACTTTATTTCTGTCACCAAACTTTCCGTCCACTGGCGTTAAAACGCCGGTAATTATGTTTTCCAGAATCCCTGCAGTAGCACAGTAAAAGGTTTTGCCAGAATTAACCCCATTTTTTAGCTTGTTTTATGTAGGTCCATCTGCAGACGCGAAATCGACAAAAAATCCAGCAATCACGGGTTGTGATTAGATGTCATGGTTCCGGCTGCTCGGTCTGGGTTACAAGATAGCCTATGGGCAACGTTTTCAATATACTCATATATCGTTAATATTGTTAGAAAAAAGAGACAGCTTCGTAAAAATTGCGACACAAGTCGACGCTGTTCTTGTGTGAGCAGTTCGGTTGTACTCGTACCGGCCATGCGTGAAATTTTGTCCAGATTTCATGAACAAATATATACCGGATAAACACCCTCGCAATATGGACGCCTCCGTTACTTATAACATTATTTTATAATTATATGTGAGTCGTGCATAACAAGGAATCAAGGTTGAGATCACAGATAGTAAACAAAACGTGCCGCTACAAAATACATTTTTTATTTAGAAAATAAATTGAGACGTTTTCTTGGCCATAGGTTTTGGAACTTAATGTCTTATTAAAAGAAAAAACTTAAACTGTCTGCTACCAGTAAGGAACGTTCTCCATGTCTCTCACGCTTAAGAAAGCAATCGTTGTCTAGAAAACTGCTTTTATCAAAAAGTGGTACAAAATACTTATGAATGCTCGTCACGTTTGTCATCCGCCGCCGTGACACAAATGGAAAGGGAAGAGAAACTCCTCATTATACAGGAAGGCCCTGACAAATTTAACCATTGTTCAGTGCCCAGGTCTTGTCACTTTACCAGTAAGGGACAATGGACAGTAAAGCTCTGCGTCTACTCGTGACCCAAGGGCGTTAATAATATTTTGAACAGTCTTCAGATAACATCTCTTCATTCCAACATGACAAACAAGGGATGTATTTACACAGTTGGTTCCTAACCTGCTGTCTATGAGCTCGTATTAGCGTTTCTATATTTACGAATATGAATAGTGTCAGGGCATATACAAACGGTTTTCTTAGTCGGTCCAAAATCATTTGAAACGAAGCGAAATGATGGAATTAGCTTGCTGACTAACTAAAAGTTTGTAATTAACTTCGTATAATTTTATTTGAAATTTAAAGCTTGGTGTGTTTGGAGATTTATAACTCGACATTGTTATGGCCATCCGCGCCGGAAATTTTTATTAAACAATGCACTGTGAGAAAGCGGATCGGAAAAAAAACGTTTATTGGGACAGTTAATTTTGATGTCAGGAGACGTCAGCTGCCGGGGCATTGATGTACCCGTAAAATGTATTGGGCAAATAAACGGAAGTACTGATGAACTGAAACATTTTTGATTTTAGATGATTCTGTTGAAACATATTCAATGCTTTAATAGACCCTTTGTCAAATCCCACTTACCAACATCTACACTCCCTATTCTTCGGGCAGATCTTTGAGGGTAAAACACGTGATCAAACCAGAGCTCCTGTCGAAAGCTGAAGAACACTGTTGCCCAAAGCATGCCTGAGTGCCTGCACGAAATATATCAGAACTGAACAATTTCCGCTGCAGCTATACTAGCGCTCGCCTTTGAAAGAGTTTTATTCATCGCAATTGCTCATGAAAGCTTTTGGTAAACCGAATCGAGTCAAAAGACGTTGTTTTCACACTCCTTTTAATTATTGTTCGTTTGGCTAGAGGATGGCAACATCGCGTTTGTATCCCCAACAGGCTTCTCTAAATGCCTCCAAAACGAAACCTAGTGTTTTAAAGTACAAAATGTCAACTATGTTTGTTTAAATATACGACCAGAAATGAGTAACAGAACTCACCCAGAAAAAAGAGGAATTATTTACTTGCAGTCGCATTTGTTCCCTCTGCTTGTTAAGTTCCATAGCAGCTGAGGTGCAGATCACTCCTATGGGAATTGTACATTCATTGTCATTTGTACCGATCAGACGCATGACCAAGACAACTTGTAAACCTGCTTCTTCACATGGTCTTTGAACAACGGGCAAATCGGCAGTAAAACATTATTTAATTGACCTCGGAGATCAAGTTGAACATATTGTTATTAAATTATTTTCATTGAACTTTGGCTACAGCTTCTTGATTCCTTGAACTGCAAGCTTTAGTTACCTTTAAAAATAAATTTTAATCGGCATTTTGTGGTTTTTGTCTTTCTTAATTAAGTTATAAGACTAGAATTGGCCATATCATAGTGTGGGTCTTTATTATTATAGTAACGATTGGGAGGGATTGTCACAGTGCAGCCTGCGAACGTTTCTTCTGTTTTTTAGATGCTAAGACGTCGTTACGTCATCGTTGGCATCTCCGAGCCAAATGAAATAGAAAGAGGGACACCAAACCCCTAACATGACGTCACTTTTAAAAAAAATTCTCTGTTTCCTGTTTCTCTCCTTCGCTTGTTGGACACTACCTTGAGCTAAGGCCGTGGCATTTCGAGAGGTAATGTCACCGATATCGCAATACGTGGCCTATCAGATCACTCCAGGGCAGCGTAGCTTAGAGGGTCCGAGGAGCGTTTTCGTTACTGCACTTTAGTTTCCGTATATAAAATAAATATTAATATAAGTGATAGAAACATTCTATATGCCACAAGTTGCATAGTTTAGTCGCAGATGTACCTAATTTAAAAGTATCATCGTTGCAAAAGAAGGAGGTGCCTGACAATTTTCTTTCCAGACGCTTGCTACCAAACTCCCGTGGGCTTCGAAAACGCATACTTGCTTCGTTTTTGGCCAGCGTTACTAGAACCCCTCAGTTGGGAAACTGCCATAGAGCCTGCTCTGAAAACGTGGCGCCGATCCTTATCCCAGTACCGAGCTAATGGCGATCGTCAACGCTGTCGTTTCTCCCCAGCGGCCACTCCGTGAGCTGCACGGCTGCGCTTGCTGGTTCCGTCGAGTCACGGAAGGGCCGGTCGCGCCATCTCGCAGGGCCATTTTGCAGTAGCCATATAAAGCAACTTTCTTGTTTCTACTCATCGCTAAAGGGTGGCGCTGTTTTCGTATTTAGCTTGGTCTCGGTGGACGCCAGCGGCCCATGTTTCAAGGGCGAGTTTCCCAACCGAGTGGTTTAGTAACGTTGTTTATGGCGTATTTTCGAGTGTGTACCAGTTCCTGAAGTCGCCACAAATAGCGAAGCCCGCGGGAGAAGAGAACATGATATGGTTTAAGTCGACCTTTTAAAAATTTTTCAACAGACAAATACATTTAGATGAAAGTGTTTCTCAAATTGAGTTAAACTAGGCTTTTCGAGAAAGCAAATTTTGCATTTTTCTTCAGACTTTCTTGTTTAATTTAAGCCACAACTTGGGACACTAATAACATGACTCAGGCTGCCACTGGGACATTAATGTTTTTACTCAATCATTTGTTTATTTATTGTGTTCATGAACAGCTGATACCTTGGTCATGAATCACAAATCAGTCAGGCAACTTAAATGCTAAAAGCATGGAGTTAAAAACGTGAATATCTAATACACCGGGGCGGTTATTCAAGTGGTGCATGAGGGTCATGGGGCTAATTGAAATGATTTGATTAACAAACAAAAAGTAGAAGAAAGTTGCAGACCTATTCCTTGGACCGCGAACATGAACATATGGCATAGGGACAGGGCAATGGATTACCCCGTACAGGTATTTATTTAAAATTAATAAATCGCGGGCACGTCCTCTAGAACTCATTTTCCCTAGTTCCGACGTGCGAACATGTTCTGCAGAATATGTTCTGATGTGATTGCGAGACGTTCCAAAGGGTGACATATTTTATGTGGAAGTTGTCTTCAATACACACTCAGCAGCACCAAAACGAGCGCGAAATATTGTGTTTTCTAGAAATCTAGTGATGCCTGTAAGTGGCATCATGCCACTGTAAAGCACGGAGTATTTAAAATGGGGGGTATTGGTATCACCTTTCTTTCTCATTTTTTCAGTCTATTTTGAATTTACAAATACTAAACACTATTACTTGAAAAGGTAAAATCTTGGTATTCAAAAAAGAAGGTGTACCTTTTTAGGGCGGAACTCCAAAACATCTGTATGTATGGCCCCTCTGATAAGGTAGTATATGTTAGAAAAAGGGGTGTAAGGCGAAGTTTGGTGACATTTTATTGGGGAAATAGGAAAAAAGAAACGTATGAATGAAAATTTAGGTATTCTAGGGGTCTTAGAGTTACGACTATCGATAATCATCACAAGATCCACCTCCTTAATATTTTAAGTTTACCTGAACAAGTAGTAGGATGCAGAAATAAATGCGGTCACATGCTACGATGGCTTCTACTAAAAGGTCCGGCAGACGAATCTCTCGGTCACGTGTCCGAATTCCTGTCGAGATGCCCATCGTCTGACGCCCGATTGTTAGCATGAAGGTGCAACTTATACAAACGATTTTTTTTTGAAAATCACTGCCGGGTTGTCATTACGAACTGGTAGATATTTTTAGGAGTGCGTTTTGGTTTCTATAGATTAATTGGATACTAAAAATACGATATTACTTTAATTGATGCTTGGCAACTGATCAATAAAAGTCTGTCTTCTGTAAATGTTTTAAGCTGAACATGTGGAACCAGAAATCGACGCGGTTTTCGCACAAGCTCACAGTCAATATTATATATGCAAATTAAAAATGATTGACTGCGTTCTTTACGTTATCCCGCTTTTCCGTGTTGGGTTCTCTGGGTCATGATAAGGCACTGTTCCCGGGAGAATGGCTATTACATTCCTCCTGGTGATTCTATAATTACTACAAATGTAAGTATAAGTAGACCTAACGTTTGCGCGTATAGCATAAAACATAAATTAACATTTATCTCTGACTCATTCAGAATGTCGAACAACACTAGCTTTCACTAATAAACTCGTGTCTTATGCTCAACATCAGCATTTTTCCACAGGCATAAATCCTGTTTTAATTTAAATATTTATTGCTCTCAGCACGGTTTGGACCGCAGAAAGTCTGTTAAAAATCAGGGATATTAAAGAAGTAGTAAAGTAGAAAGTTAACTCTGTCATTGTTTTGTGCACTAAACATTTGCTACGTTTAGCCCTGCGGTAGAAGATAACTGATGTATTAGGTAATGGTGATGTAATGTTAGTAATAATTCGAGCCTTCATAGTACACTTGAAATAAGTAAGCTCTAAACGCACCTAGGCTTAACGCTGCTGTCAATACTGTGCGTGAATAGTGCGTTTTCTTGACTGAATACAAATCACACAGTACAAAATTACTAATTACAAAGGCAGGGCATTTGATCGATGAATCGGTTGGTTAATCGTTCAAATGTCGAGCATTATTATTGAGTCATTTTATACCTAGCTATTTATATTCATTCAATTAACCTACCGATGAATCAACTAATGTCTTAAACGCAAATAATATTTTCAACGGGTCAATCGATTAAACTTTTACAAATATTAAAATAAAAATTGAACGGTTTCTCCTCTTAATGATGGGCGAGTACACCTGTATCAAGGCAAACTTTAAGCGAAATTTAGACCGAAAGTAAACTAAAGGTGTGAGATTTGTAGCTGCAAACATGTGGAGAAGGTTACATGTTTTCCAGCCACTTCAACGCCGTGCGAGTGTTCCCAAGCACACTTGCTCGGCCCAGGCTTGGGCCAGACTGGCGCGAGCTAGAGACAATTTGCTTCAAGCCTGTCCCAAGCTTGAGCCGAACTGGCCCAAGTATGAGCCGGGGAAGAGTGCTGCTAGGGTCCGTTTAGCGCGGCAGAAACTGTGAGCAATCAAAGGAGTTCGGCATTGCTGGAGATTATCACGGAACTTATTTGCATTCCCGGCTGATGTAATAATTTTTTAATTTAGGTGTCTTATGACTAGGGTTCCGTGTTTTCGGTACTTATTTTTCTTCATATTCGGGGGTTATTTTTCGGTGTTTATGTTTTTGCCTGAATTCGGTGTTTTTCGGTGTCTATTTGTGATATCACGAATAGACACCGACCCACACATCGGGGTTTTTACCACATAGAGCCCCAATTAACACACCAACCGGGGTTTATCGGGGGTGCTCTAGAAAACGCGACGTTCTATGCGTTATTTACTATTTATTAAGGCACATAGAAACAATTTCCAAAGAAACAAGCAGCGTCGCGGTCAGTTCAGTACGGTCGGTGCTTGGATTGGACACAAAGGAAGTTATTTATCAAAGATTCCTGCTGTGAAACTGCGGTTTTTCTTCTTCAAAGCAAGCCTTCAATTCGGTGTTTTTCGGTTTTTACCGATTTCGGGAAAAATCCTTCAGGGGTTATTTTTCGGTGATTATCGGTATAAACCGAAAACACGGAACCCTACTTATGACTTCTCAACTACACGTCAAGATTTATTGAAACTACGAAATGGTACATGTTGCCGTTTCTCACATATCCAGCAAAGGCAACTAATTCAATTTTCACTTTTTAAGAAATACTATTCCTGGGAATTAACGAAACCGATTATTCGATTAATTAATCGATAAAAGGGTGGCGATTAATTGGCATAAAATTTGTAATCAACACCAGCCCTACTAGTTATTGTGTATTTAAAAGCGCTATCATACTTCGTAATTTTGATGAAAAAATGTGTCTTAAAGCACTTACCAAGGATAAAAATCGGGACCGCAGAGGTGATCGTGCTGGGGTTGCTCATCGTAAACTTCAAGAGTGTTTGGCGTACGTGATGCCGCTACTATGAAGATTGCAGTTGTGTACTATCCCATTCTAGGACTGAAAATGTCTTAAGCAAGATAGGTTGTCTGAGCTAGCTTGGCATCGGGTTTCAGGGATAAGCTCAAGTTCCTGTCTGCCTACATGAGGTCATTAGATGCGAAGAAAAGCGTGGAGCGTGGCTGGTAGCACTCTGACCGACCAAGGTTATATACTGCAAAATATTTGCGCTGCGAGTCTTCTCTTGGGAGCGTACTAAGTGCCCTCTTTTATGAATGCACCACGCAGACAAGTCGTTCTTAAACTGCTAGTTTGCTTTTTTCAGACAGATATGCAAAGACCTTGTCAGACACCAAGGTTACCAGATAATTTTTTCTTCTTTTACAAAAAGTAAGAAATAGAATATGTTATAGAAAAAAGTTTAACAGAAAATAGACTTTTTTTTGCTGCAAGACTTAAAATATTAGTCTCATCGATCGGTCCAATTCATCAACACTGTAATTACTGTAAAACACATAACGTTCGCGAGCCCCTATTTTTCGCGAATTGCGTGAATTGTAAAATGCGTGAACTTTAGTGCGCGTGACGGTTTCTATAGTCAACAGATGCTCAGTCCATCATTTAAAAATCGCGAACTTTAATGGTTGCCAATATGACACCGCTGCTTAATTCGCAAAATATAGGACCGCGAAAATAATGGGTTTTTGCAATATCTGCGGTTGCCGCATGGATACTTTTAATATTAGATTAAAATATTAAATGATTGATATGCACAAAATAATTTATAATTTTGTCGATGTTGCTCTTTGCGAATTTCCACGTAGCTATAGTTACTAAGAAGTTGTATAAACATATATAGGGTGTCCTCAAATAGTATGCTTTGTCGCTCTCGGATAATTGAATAACCAAATCTGTTATTTTCTAGTAACTCGCATTTGAGTGTTATACAACTCAATACTGTACTTTGTTTGCACTTTTCTTAGCAAACACAATACCTTTAGTTATTACAGACTGGTTCCAACCTAGAAAAGGTTATGTATAGTTACATGTACAAGGCCTAATGTAGCGGCTTCTGAAGGGTTTCGTCCCTTAACGATTGTTTCAGATTTAATTGTTCACTCTTGCTTTATCTTTACATCTCTGAGATCGCAGTAATAACGCAGGATCAACAAGCGCTACCGAACCCTCCACGGAGTGGAGTGACCCGCCGGCTGTTTGGAAAGATCTGGCAGAAACCTGGGAATCATGGAAAAGCAACGACGTCAGCGAGAGGCTTGTTTTTTGTGAGCAAGCTAATCCCCGATTCGTCATCTGGGGCGTGCTCGCAGGACTTGCAGGGCCTACACAGTCAAAACATTGCAGATTTGACGGCACTTTTGATTTCTGGCCCACGGAGTTTGCAAAGACCTACAGCGTTTATGGTTTCCTTAGGGAGCAGGGATGCCGCAAGTCGTGGCATTAATGCCCAATAACTTCATGGCCGCCTGCACAAGGTGTTCGAAGTAATCGACGGTGCCTTGTGTGCCAAGCGTGGTGCAGTGGCGGCGAGGAGGTGGGTCACTTTGACTTCGAGGGGATGGCGATTTCCGCCTTCGAAGAAGTCTTGAGAGAAGCAAGGGTGGCGCGTTGTCTCTTCCACTTCAGTCAGTGCACCATGAAGAATGTAGCAAACTTTGGCGTGCGGGTAGGCGCTGTTTTCCGTGATTGTTCGTGGAAATTTTAATTTTGCACTAAAAATGTTGCGCCTGCGTTTTTTTGTCTGTTATGGAATTCTTCATGTAACGCCCCCCTACAGCCGCGCTGCAGCAACCCTAGCTCAGGCGCCAGTCCTCAGAAAGTGGGCGAGAGAACTGGTGGGGATGACCCTCCTCCTCTTGCCCCTCGCGCGCCGCCGCAGGGATGTCTATAGACCTTTTTTGCATGTGCGCCGCCATCTTGAATTGTCGTCACTTCCAGTATGGGCGAAAACATTGTTTCTTCTTTGGCACGCCAATAGAAGGCATTTAGGATACAATCATAACCGTCACACTTTCTCGTTTTGCCTCCCTTCTATTTTTTTACTATTTGCAGGTTGAAACGTTGGATTATTTTTTCGTCGCCCATACCGGATACGCCTATTAGGTGGCTGTGGACGAGAGTACACAGAAAAGGTCTATATCAAGGCCCTCAAGCCCATAATTGACTCGGCAGTCAACAAGTGTGCCTCCTACTTTAAGAGGATGTGTTTACCGACGGAGGCACAAGCACACAAATGGATCCACAGTAATGACCAAGACAAACCACCTCACCTCTTTCCACGCGAAGAAGTGGCATCGCTCACTGAACTTCCGATTTCAAGTGCAGCCACGAATGCCGCTGGGAAAGTTCCAGGCAGATGTCAAGCACAACTTTCACCACATGAACCATGTCAGACAGCGTCACACCATCTGTCATACTTGTGACTCGAAAAAGAAGCTGACTCTTCCCCTAAGGAACAGTTTGGCGCTGAAACGCAATCTGCGTAAGGGGTATAAGATGTCCCTAGGCAGATTGAGGTGTTTGACTGCATTTGTTTTTTGTGGGGCACTCTGATCAGGTGGGCTAACTCGCTTCATACATCACAGTTATCGGCCGTCCGCATGCTCTGCGGGGAGACCGAGACGCAGTCATTGTTTTAGTATGCAAATGCAATCACTGACAGCGCAAGAACGAACAATCGGGAACGAATCGTGAAGTGACGGACTTCGTCATAATGAACTCTGCACCACCAGCTTGGCACTCTCGAGTTCCGCTTTCAACACACTAACGAAACAGTGTCCGGCATCACGGCTGACCTTTCTCACTTGTGTCTTCATATTCGCGGTATTATGTTGGCGGGGCCAATAGCCAGAGGGGTTATAACATACATCGTATGTGGTAGCCTTGGAAGATAGGAACCAATAGTTCTATGTCCGTTGAGGGATTAATAAATAAACAACTGAAAATTCCAACATCGCCCGAGGCTCTTATTCTCGTTAAAATGAAACTAATTATTACACATCCCAGTTAAAAAAAAGTAAAATAATAGATTATCATTATGCAGCAATTCACTGAAATGCGAAGTTTATTTTTTGTTTCTAAATTAGAGAAAATGAAATATAAAATAATAGGCATTCGATGGTAAAGAATAACCTTAGGCACTTATTTTTATGTTTATGAATTTGGGCTTCTAAACGTCCACAAATCCCTTTTTATACTAACCGAAAGACCTGTTAGTCAATATATTTTCTAGGTGTTTCAAAAAATAAAAATTCCTTTATAAAGTTATAAGCCTCCGCGAGACAGAACTCTAGGCAACCCGTCCCTAAAGATAAAATCAGCTCGTAGTTCCGTTTTGTGTGTTCAAGGACGTTGCGGAAAATTAAAAAAGAAAGAAAGATAGAAACAAGAAAAACAATAGTTGCACCTTTTATCTTTTTTTGTGCGTGCTCTCTCTCCTAATTATAGGTTGTTTTCAGAGCGCCTCTAAGTTATTGGTCAAATACCGGCAAGAAGCGTAAATAATATGTGCGTTGTTTCCCGCATGCATTTCAGTGCTCTACAGTACTAAACTTCTGTCACTTTCTTTACGCTGTTCGGAAAATATACTTTCTGTCGAATAAACTAGCTTCACTGAGCATGTTTCGACGATCGTTGTTCTCGTTACTCGAAAGGCCAATTATGTTTAAAGCTGCTCGACATCTTGTTAATTTCTAGGTGAAATAAAATCCAATAATGCGAAACGCAGGATGCGAATGCGATTAATGCGAAGGTGCAAGCAAGCTGGACAAGAATTACCTCTGTTCCCCTTTGTCTCTAGGGATTATTTTCGCGAAACACACACCGTTCGCCATGCGTGTGTTGTGAGCTCACAAGTTTAGCATAATTAGAAACTCAATTAATTTTATTTACTCTCAAGATACAAACCGACACAAGTCACAATCTCAGTTTAGATGACATCTATCTGATACAGTATGCGACGTCTGTATATTTGCTTATAATTTCCACGGCATTTCTCTTCACCCTTATTTTAGCAGCAAGAGCCTGGGCTACTCTAAATAATAACACTGCGAAAACAAAACGCTGCGTCGGGCCAAAGCTCATTCCTTTAACTGCTCTCTTTCAGGTCCGTATCCGGCAACTCTACATCGAAACAGAGCCAAACACCCAGCGTCCAAACTAGGCCGTCAACAACCTGGACATCGGCAACTGGAAAAGGGCGTTGCTTGCAGAGGCAGTGGACGTTCTACGGTCAAGTGCCTTGTGCACGCGCATTCACATTCGCGACCAATAGAGATAAATTTGGCCACAAAATCAACGATTTTATTGACCAGGTTTCGCGGCTATTAGGAGTATAGTATAGCGCTCCTTAGCACTAATAAGGTATGCAAATATTGTATCTAAAAATGAAGTTGTATGCATGGCGCGACTACGAGAATTTGCTGCATGTCTGTTTTAATCAGTTGTTTTGATATTTTACGAATACAGTTGCGATATCTCGTCTTCTACCTATTTACACTATTTACTACCGTAACGGCCTTGCCCCTCCCCCTTTCTTTTTTTATTTCAGTAGCGGATAATGCTAGCTGAAGCATTGAAATACGGGAAAATAGGCGTGAGTTCGAGCATTGCCTTGACTTGTTTATTTCATGTAGGCTTCTATGCTGCTGATTGCAAGTAGCGACTAACCTGTATTTTTGTCTGCACGAATATCTAGAAAGTATATACTGATTATATTTTATAAAATATATTGACCGCGAACTTGGAACTCTGCTTCAACCACGGTAACTAAGCGGAAACTCCTCTATGTCCTCGTCGTTCCGATCCTTGCTGACGGCAGGCAGTGAAAGGTTGGTTGAAGTTCTGACGTCTTGGTTTTTACCCCTTAAACGCGCGAGTGTAGCTTTTGTTGATGCTAAAATTAGGACACGTTGGGCGACCGTTTTATTTTATTGCTTGTCGCATATAGAAAACGTAAGTGATTTGCATTATATCTTGTTCACAGCACATAGTACAAGCTGGAAAGATGCGTATACAACTCAGGCAGGTAGGGAGGATTTTATTTCAGGGAGAGGGAGGAGGGCTCACCATGTCAAAATGGGATTTTACCAAGAGGTACACGACTGAAGAGCTCCAGTACTGGTGAAAACGTTCCATGAGTCAAATAATCCAGCGTGAAATGATCCAACGAGTCAAGAACTTTGTGGCGGGTAATAACACAAGGTCGCTATCACATAAGGGTGCTGATTTAGATGATTACCGTCCGCTCGGGTTCTTTTTTGTTTTACGGTCTTTTTTTATTTCTTTAAAACGGTAGCTGAATATCCAACGCATGTATATGTGTATATTCTGGATATCCAGTGTAGGGCGAGGGCTTTGCTCCCTTCCCTGGGCAACGAACATGCAAGTACTACGCTGTAGGGAGTGCTGGTCAAGCCCTGCTAGCTAGGCGCATTGTGCAGCGAACGATGCCCCAGTAGCGTGTTTTGTGTCTTTGTTCCACTGGCCATGTTGGGCGACCCCTGACAGCCCCTGACGTTGACGTTTCCTCACAAGTGACATTAAAAATGTGCAACCGCGTAAAGGTAAGCCGGCGGCCGTTATCTCCTCGCATGCATCTTGATTTGTCTACATATTTGGTAAAAGCAATCGTCCTCTCACTATCAAAGTTATTAAGTGCACAAAAAAGTCTCACTCGATGGCTATCAAAAACTTAGTTTTGTGATTACGCGTAAATTAACGCTTTGTTTCACTCATAGACCGGGTTTTCTTCTGACAAATGTTTCTGCAACGACGCAAGATTCCCGCGCGTGGAACTGCATTAAATTTTCTCAGAATGACAACGACACATTAGCAGCAGTGTATATCCCGGACATTGTGTTCCCGCAATCTTGTGCCAACAACTGCTTGGTGGCAACGGGCAATGGACGAGAGAGGCGACGCTGCCGGCGCGCACGCTGCAAGTAGAGTCTGACTGCAAGTAGTACAGCGGTCCTGGGAAACGTTCACACTGCCTAAAAAGTGGCGACGCTGCGATCCTCCTCAACGTGAATGGAATTCCCTCCCCCATAAGAACGCGTTCCCGAAACCCGCGAGCAAGAGGAATGTGTCAAACACCGTGGCCAAACGTGTCGAGCAGGCATAGCATGTACGTTGTTCTCGAGTCCCTCTGTTTCGAATCTAGATATATTAATGGGTGGCAGCAGTTATCTGAAAAAAGAAGGATTGAGCATATTCGTTGAACCCACAAAAGTGTTTGTGGGCTCGAAAATAGTAATTTTAGAATGAATGGCTATTATCTCAATGCGACAGCAAGGCAGAAGAAAATACATATATAAAAAGGGCGTTAACAGAGACGCATTGTACGAAAGACGTAGTACGTATAAAGAGCTTTGGGAGGTGCGAATGAGATTGCATGGTTTTCATATTTTTTATTTTTTAATAACTGAACAAAATGTATCCTTCACAGCACTCTTACACCTGTGTTTGATAGTGCAGCACTCAACTTTCGAGACAGCGTACTGTAGCGTTCAAATGTATGATTTAGAGTGGAAGGAATAAACGTTATTCCGTAAACTATTCAGCCTTCATTAGAGGTTTTATAACGCGTTGAGTTCCTACCTTCCTCCCCTATTACATCATACAATCATAAACGCATAATTAGACTAACCCAGCATTATACGACAAAGAAAGTGTTCGTCTCTGATCTCGACATGGTATAACGGGCATGGTTGATGACATTATTCATTATAAAAAGAAGGTAAAAAATCCATCATACATATTGTATATTTTTGTTCTTAATTTCTTGAGCAATCAGGATTTTTATCATTTGCCAGATACCAGCTAAGGTTCTCGTTGTAGATAAGGAATCAAACGTTTGTAAAGGGAAGAATGCGCAGCACGCAGTTGTCTCAATCCAGACGACTGACGCCACCTAAAAAAATGTCTGTCTGGACAGAACGGAGTTCCTGCCTGATACAACAACCTGATAGCGCGCGAGTTCTAAAATGCGTCACTTGGCCTTCCGCCGGTCAAGTGCACTCCGCATTGTGGTGAGTGTGGGATATCTGCAGAAAAGATAAAATCGCAGGATATCCAATATGTCCCCGTACTTCTCCCCTTACCACGAATGTTTACCGCGTTCGTGGCAGAGCTCAATAAACGCTCCGGATCGAGTCACCTCTAGGCTCGTGGAAGACCGCTTAGTCGTAATGCACGGTTAGTCGTTCCCACACAGCCCGCCGTGCCGCGATACCCGCCGACGAGCACGCTTAGTCACGACGCGACAGTCTGTCATCCTGAGCAGTCAGTCATGCCGCGTCAGTCCGACATAATGCGATTATCCGTCGTATTCTAGGCATAGTCGCAATTCAATTATATGCCACGTTACGCACTTAGCCGCAATGCCATTATCCGTTTTAGCGACAGTAAACCGGTCCTGACGGTTCCTTCAATCAGGCGACGTCGTGGCTTCGGAAGGAGTCCCGCCGGATAATCCGCGGTTCGCAACAGACGACAAATGCGAGCTGAAGGTCTGTAAAACTTTGGTCGGGGCTAGTTGGTACATATCGATTAAAAAGGTAAATGGCTCAAACTGAGAACGAATGAAAGACACACGTACAAAAATAAGAAGAGCCTGTCCTTGACGTACGTGTGTCTTTTTTTGTCTTGTTTCAATTCGCACCTTTAAACCTTTTAATTCAAAGTCTCTGTCCCAGGAAAGGTAGACCTTGACGAAAATACACACCAAGCTCTTTTTTCTCTTTCGGCGAAAACGATCTTGCATATTCTTTGCAACCGAGGTCTGCCTCCAGCAGTCGGTGCCGCCGCTCGATTTCTTCGCACGGTAGCCCGCTGTCGCGGCCATAGCTCATCCTTCTTTATTTAGGCGACATTCGGATACCATAATGGGCAGGTCGGTTTGTTGTGTCGATTTGTCCTTGCCCACGGCCATACGTAACGGTGGGCACAGGAGCCGGCGCTCCTCCTCGTTGTAGTGCAGGATCTGGTCGTTGCCGTGGCCGCGCAATAAGAGGCACTTCGACCCAATTAATTTTACTGCAGATATCTTCACCACCCGCGGAAAACAGCACATGAAAAAAAGAAATGGGGCCGGGAAGTCCTCTCACCTAATCTTCGCAAGCAGCTCTGGGTTAGTTTGACCCACATCTGTGGACACTAGCCCTAGGCTGCATTGCATTGCCTTTCTTTATACGTTTCATGTGCTCCTGTAAAAAAAACGAGTGTTTCTTGAAAGCAACTAAGTTACTCTGGAAATGTAACTGTAACTGTAAAGCTTTATTTTTCTTTTAAGTGACTCAAACTGTAACTAATTGCTTTTTAAAAGTAACTTACCCAAGACTGGTCCTATAAAAAATTCATGCTTGCTGGAACTGCTCTGGACGTCTTGAAACTGCCCTCGCAAGAAAAAGCGGCGGACTCAGGAGGACATTGTCGAAGAGCAGAGGCTGCCCCCTAAGGCTCCGAGTGTTCACCGTGCCAACGAGACGCCAGAAAAGAGAATAGCATTTGACCAAAAACCCCGAGACTGGGACGAGAAGGGACGAACAAACACGAAGTCTCAAACACAGCTGTGTTTGAGACTTTGTGTTTGTCCGTTCCTTCTCGTCTCAGTCTCGGGGTTTTTAGTCAAATGTTTAACCACCACCAGCTCGTTTGCGCCCTCAACTTTTATTTAAGAAAACCGTTTTGCTACTGTCAAAGACTTATTCAGCGGAAATTTATTCAGCGGAATATGGCCTTCATATACTCCGTCCACGCTTAGGCTGAAACTAGAAGCTCCGCCTTCAGCGCGAGCTCGCTGGCTTTCCGCAGTGCTTTGGTTGCGAGTGACTGCTTTCACACCTGTGTTAGAAAGGGCAGAAATCTGGCCCTTGAGGCGGAGCTTCTAGTCTCAGCTTAAGGGTGAACGGGGAAAAGAAGGAAAGTTAAAATTCTATCGCTTTTTTGAAGCAGTCTTCAGCAAGGCAGCACAAAAACACACGGTTTTGTTTTATATTTTTTATTATAGGTGACACGTCACAGCAGTGCTTTTTTTTCTCCAAAAGTTCGCACGCTTTTCTTGCATAAACAACCCGAGTTCTCAAGCGAAACATGAACAACTTTTCACTAGTTTGAAAACATATTTCCGCTCAATTATCGTTTTCTTTAACGAGCAAGGCTGCTAGAGGATACGGCGTGTGGCGAGAGCGCTTGAAAACGCACAGAATAAGATAACGCACCGTCAGCGCTCGTATTCCCAGACAATTACTGAATATATCTCTTTATTTAGTTATTGCATAATATGTTTATGTTCAAAATATGCCTCTGTGTAGCATTAACGTAAATATACACTTGCCTTCAAAATTCACGGGTCCCCTTTAGCTTATTAATATTATTTTAATTTTTCTTTGTTCCGCGGCAATGTCGATCAAAAGTATTATACTTGAGAAAGCAGTTTATACCAGCATGCTTTCAATTGTCAAGTGTATAGAGCATCTTTCAAGGCGAGTATTCATAGCCTCCTTCCAAAGCACAACGAAATCGTATAAATCTTACATGCGGTTCCCAGCTCGAACGCCTGAAGGGCGGCTGGGTTTTCTCCACAGGTTTCACAGGATGCAGCGTTTAGGGCTCCTGTTTAAAAAGGTTAAATCTGCTCAAAAAAAGCAGAACCAACATACAAAGTGAACGACCGGTGGTCCTCTAGTTGCATAAATGTTCACACAATGTGAAACAAGTTGCCAACGGGTATGAGCTCTCTGTAGTGTTTTCTTCCCCACAAAAAATTATTAAGATTTATTCTTGGGTGGGATCCATAATTGACAGTCGCTCAACACCTGCGTGGAAAAAGCGCCACAAGCACAAGTTCGTTCCTCGTTCAGAGGGAGAGGCATACAAGGTCCTCCTGGCGTGCGGTGATCGCTATATAGGACAGAGTGGACGATGCCTAAAGGATTGATTACAAGAACATTTCTGTCCCTTCTCGCCACGATGAGGAGGCCTCCCGCCTTTACACTCTTTCAAATGTAAGGGCTCACCAACGTTTCCTCACACAACAATAATAGAAAGATATCGAGATCGGAAATGCAGAGAAAATTTAGAAGCCTATCATATTCAAAGGTTGGCCAGTGATGAGCGAGCGACCCTTCGCTTACTTTGGGTGATAACGATTTGAGAGCCTTCCAGCCAACGCCTACAACGAAAGATTTTGGCTGCCGCAGTATTTGAGCGTTCTTAATTTTTTAGAGCGCAGCTCTTAGGCGCCCGTTTCCGGCTTGAGGCGGCGTCGCCGTCGGCGTAACCGCCCGAGGTCACGTGACCTCCCCAGGTCACGTGTCACGTGTCACGTGACACTAAGGGACCACGCGACCTGGGGGGTCACGTGACCTCCCACCCAGGTCACGTGACCCCCAGGTCACGTGACCCCCAGGTCACGTGGTCCCCCAGGTCACGTGGCCCCTGGTCACGTGACCCCCTGAGGTCACGTGATGATGATGACGATGACGATACGGATGCCGATGACGTCATCGGTGACCTCCCCGAGGTCACGTGACCCCCCGGAGGTCACGTGGTCCCCCAGGTCACGTGGTCCCCCAGGTCACGTGACCCCTGGTCACGTGACCCCCGAGGTCACGTGATGATGATGACGATGACGATACGGATGCCGATGACGTCATCAGTGACGTCACTGATGACGTCATCGGCATCCGCATCATCGTCATCATCACTGATGACGTCATCAGTGACGTCACTGATGACGTCATCGGCATCCGCATCGTCATCGTCATCATCGTTGATGACGTCATCAGTGACGTCACGTGACCCCCTCCCCCCCTACCCGAGGTCACTTGGCCCCCCCCCCGTACCCTTCCCTCCTCCTCCTCAAGAGCTGCGCTCTAATTCGGCGTTACAGGGAGTTGTAAACGGCTTTCACTTTTTCACTTCATTTTTTTCCTTAAATTTGATTAGTTCCCGTATGTGATTTTCTCTCCTTTCTCTTGTTCTTTTCGGTAGAACTCATTCATGTATACTGGTGTCCCTTTTCTATGGTGCGTGTGTTTCATTTCTAATGTCTTGTTTTTGTCTTTTATTTCGCAGTACATCAGCTGGGAGTCAGCGCTTTGTGTTCTTTTCTTTCTCACTGCTTGCGCGCTGTGTTTAATATGATGTCATCTTACCATCTAGCTCAACTCTCCACTTTACTGCAGTACACCGTGTTCCCAACTTCTGTGATAGACTTCCAAGATGTATATTTTTTTCAAGGGCCATTGATTTCTTATTCCGGAAAATCAAGACGCAAGAAATAAATAATAATGATTTTATTTCTTTTATTCATATGAACTATTCTTTGTCTCTGGAATGAGACCCGGTTGAGAGGGCTTCATTTATTTTAAATGGCCTCATGTTTGGCTTCGACCATGTTGGAGTCTTCTTTTGCAGCGACCTTCATACCTGAAACAATATGTACACATTTGAGCTTATTATTTTACCCATAGCACTATGCTTTACTTTAAAATAAACATTATTCAATATTTGTTTTACGTTCGAGGTGATTCAGCTTAGATTCAGATGTGTTTGTTTTTCGGTTTGTAACTCAGATACTCAGTTTAGGAATATCGCTCACTTTGCGCGAATCCGTATCTACTGTCTCTAGAACTTTGTTTTATAGGAATTTAAATATTCACCGCCTCATCACTTGTCACGAATGACAAGTGATGAGGCGGTGAATAACTGAGTAAACTAAACGTTTAATCGGGCGAACTTGTGCCCAAAATAAAGAAGGAAACAAAAGACAACAGTAGAGCGTCGCGGGCGTCGAAGTCGGCGAAAGAGCAGAGTCGAACGCTGGGGCGAAACTGACTCCGGCTTGCCACGCGGAGCCCCTTTTGTACACGCGTCGGCATCTGGATCATTCGGCGTAGAAGGTTCGGCGCGTAGAACATTCTAATCTCGAATCAGCAAGACGGTTCTCGAATTTTCCAGAACATCGCATTACAGCCTCAACAAAAATGTGTAGCCGCGGCCAGGAATCGAACCCTGGCCTTCTGCGTAGAAGGCAAGCGCGATAACCGTTAGGCCACGGGCGCGCTGCCTGCTTGATCAGCTGCGCTCGCGGCATTATTCCCCCTTTAAAAAAGTGCATCGTCCCGATGCAGCACAAAACGAAAAAAACAAAAACAAATCCAAAACAAAAGGACAGCAGAATAGCGAGCCGCAGTTCACAGTTCAACAGTTTGGCGGGAGTTCAAAGTTCTATCGTTCGTAATACGGCTTGAGGCGCACGACGTGGACTACTTCGGGTCGTGGTTGGCGTCGTCTTGATGGTCTAGTTCCGTCGGGAAGCACCTCGTAGTTTAGGTCCCCGAGACGGCGAAGAACCTTGTAGGGTCCAAAGTAGCGCTTCAGAAGCTTCTCGCTGAGCCCACGTCGCCGAATTGGTGTCCAGACCCATACTCTGTCCCCGGGCTGAAAGTGGACGTCACGCCGGCGAAGATTGTATCGGCCGGCGTCGACATGTTGCTGGTCTTGAATTCGTAGTCTAGCTAGTTGGCGGACCTCTTCTGCCCGTTGAGCGACCACCTGGGCGTCATCGCTTCCGTCGTCGACAGGCTCGTGCGGCAACATAGAGTCTAGCATAGTCGTCACCTTCCGGCCATACACCAGCTGGAAGGGCGTCACTCCTGTGGTCTCTTGTACGGCCGTATTGTAGGCAAATGTGACGTACGGCAGTACCTCGTCCCATGTCTTGTGCTCCACGTCGACGTACATGGAGGTCATGTCGGCGATGGTCTTGTTGAGCCGCTCCGTCAACCCGTTTGTCTGCGGATGGTATGCAGTTGTCCGACGGTGGTCTGTCTGGCTTAGACGAAGGATCTCCTGGGTCAACTGCGCCATGAACGATGACCCTCGGTCTGTGATCAGGACTTCGGGGGCGCCATGCCGGAGGACGATGGACTCGATGAAGAACTTGGCGACTTCGACAGCAGTCCCTGACGGAAGGGCTTTCGTCTCGGCGTAACGTGTAAGATAATCTGTGGCGACGATTATCCAGCGGTTTCCCAACGTCGACGGTGGAAAAGGACCCAGCAAATCCATTCCAATTTGCTGGAACGGTTTGGTTGGAGGGGTAATCGGCTGAAGGCGACCTGCTGGCTTTGACGGCGGTTTCTTGCGTCGCTGGCACTCATGGCACGACCGCGTGTAGAGATGGACGGTCTTGGGAAGCTTGGGCCAGTAGTATTTTTCACGTATTCGGGCTAGTGTCCGGCTGTAACCGAGGTGTCCTGAAGTCGGGTCGTCATGGCAGGCTTGACAAATTTCTTCTCGAAGGCTGGTAGGGACTACCAGAAGCCACGGCGAATTACTGGTTCCGAAATTTTTCTTATAAAGTACACCTCTTCGAATAGCGAAGGTCGGCAGGGCTCGTGAAAAGACACGAGGAACGGTACTTCCTCGTCCTTCTAGATTCTCAATCAGGGCGCGGAGCTCCGGATCGTCTCGTTGAAGTCTTGCCATGTCGTCGGTGTCCACGGCACCTAGGAAACACTCGTCGTCATCCACGTCGGTACAGCCAGGCGTTTCGACGGGGGCTCTGGACAGGCAGTCGGCGTCACTATGTTTCCGCCCTGACTTGTAGACCACAGTCATGTCGAATTCTTGCAGTCGAAGGCTCCATCGAGCCAGGCGTCCTGAAGGGTCTTTGAGGTTTGCAAGCCAACAGAGCGAGTGGTGGTCTGTGACCACTCGGAACGGGTTCCCGTATATGTACGGACGAAACTTTGTGATCGCCCATACAACCGCGAGGCATTCTTTTTCCGTCGTGGAGTAATTTTGCTCCGCCTTTGACAGTGTGCGACTTGCGTAGGCAATGACTCGCTCCGTGCCTTCCTGTAGCTGTACCAATACCGCGCCAAGTCCGGAGTTGCTTGCGTCCGTGTGAATTTCGGTTTCGGCGTGCTGGTCGAAATGTCCGAGGATCGGAGGCGTCTGAAGTCTTCGTTTCAGTTCGTCGAACGCCCGTTCTTGTTCTTCCGCCCAGTGAAACTTCACGGCGTCTTTCGTAAGATGTGTCAGGGGCGCCGAAATTTTCGCGAAATCCTGGACGAAGCGCCTGTAGTACGCGCACAGTCCCAGGAATCTGCGGATGGCCTTCTTATCCGATGGTCGAGGAAATTCGGCTACGGCGGATGTCTTCGCGGGGTCAGGACGTACTCCTTCGCTACTGACGACATGGCCAAGGAACTTAAGTTCGCCGTAGGCGAAGCGGCACTTCGTTGGCTTGAGTGTGAGCCCTGCGGTCTTGATGGCTTGGAGCACGGCCCTAAGCCGTTTCAAGTGCTCGTCGAAGTCCTGCGAAAAAACCACGACGTCATCCAGGTAAACGAGGCAGCTCTGCCACTTCAGTCCCGTTAGTACGGTATCCATGACCCGCTGGAAAGTCGCCGGCGCCGTACAGAGTCCGAAGGGCATCACCTTGAACTCGTAGAGTCCATCGGGCGTCACAAAGGCTGTCTTCTCGCGGTCTCGTTCATCCACCTCAATCTGCCAGTAGCCACTCTTCAAGTCCATCGACGAAAAGTATCGGGTGTGGCGTAAGCGGTCGAGGGTGTCATCTATGCGGGGAAGCGGATAGACATCTTTCTTTGTAACAGCGTTCAGCCGCCTGTAGTCCACGCAGAACCTAAGAGTTCCGTCCTTTTTCTTCACCAGCACGACTGGAGAGGCCCACGGACTGCTTGAAGGCTGGATAATATCGTCGTCAAGCATTTCTTGAACTTGTTTCTGAATGGTTTCCCTCTCCTTCACCGAAACTCGGTACGGCGACTGATGAATAGGGGGCACGTCATCGTCAGTAACAATTCGATGCTTCGCAACCGCTGTTTGACGGAGCCTTGACGATGTGGCGAAGCACTCACTGAACTCAGCGAGAACGTCAGTCAGCTGTCGTCGTTGTGGGGCTGGGAGGGATGGGTCGATGTCGAGCTCTGACGGCGTGGTTCCCTTGTGCTGCGTCGGAGAGGTGTCTTCTGAGATCACGGCGATCGCGGCCGAGTCCTGAATTTCCTCGACGTAGCCCACAGCTGTACCCTTTGTAAGGTGCTGCGACTCTTGGCGGAAGTTGGTGACAAGGGCTACGGTACGGCCGTCCTGGAGCTCAGTTACGCCTCTTGCAATGCCAATCCCTCGTCCAAGGAGAAGTTGAACGCTTCCTTCCAACAGTGCTAGCCCGCAGGTGGCTTCTTCGGTCCCGACGGGGACAAAGACACTCGACTGCGGCGGCAGGTTTACGTGACTGGTAAGGACTCGCACTGCAGCTAACGTCGCTTTGGGATCTTCCTCCGACGGAACAGGTTTCCGAAGCGTCAGCTTGTTCTCCGCTAGGTCGATGATGGCGCCGTATTCACACAAGAAGTCCATTCCGAGAATGACGTCCCTCGAACAGTCTTGCAGAACGACGAACTTGACAGGGCAGGTTTCACCGTGGATCTCAACGCGAGCAGTGCACCTGCCGACAGGCGTGATGAGATGTCCGCCGGCGGTTCGTATCTGTGGTCCGTCCCACGACGTCATAACTTTCCGAAGGCGACGAGAGAGTCTCCCACTCAAAACGGAGTAGTCTGCTCCGGTGTCGACGAGTGCCGTCGCGTCTTGGCCGTCGATGATAACGTTGAGGTTATTCGACACTGTTACAGAAACGTCGTTTCGGGGCGTTGCGGCGTTAGAGTGGGAGGACTCCGGCGATCTTGGAGGATCT
Organism: Ixodes ricinus; assembly: GCA_037355805.1. NCBI lineage: Eukaryota > Metazoa > Arthropoda > Arachnida > Ixodida > Ixodidae > Ixodes > Ixodes ricinus. Next base: position 27,441 of record JAZHYW010015282.1, read on the forward strand.
TGGCATCGTTCGTCTTCGGCAATACCACCTCCCGGCATTGCCGCGCCTAGTTTTCCCGACGTCGCAGGGGAGACAGGCTCTCTCGGCGGGGTCGTGGCGCTGGGGACGCTGAACGTCGTGGCGATGGAGAGCGGGCTTCACGGCGGAGAGACGAAACTGGGGAGGGCGAGCGTCGGAGGTACTCCTCGATGTCGCGAGGGCGTTCGCCGTATCTCGGGCGTGGGTCGTTCGGGTGGAACCCACGCAGGCCCATTTGCCGGTAGGGACATCGCCGGTACACATGGTCAGCTTCACCGCAGTGGTAGCACAGCGGTCGCCTGTCGACCGTCCGCCACACGTCGGTCTTCCTTGCCACAGCTTGTTCTGGGCGGACGTGCACCCGATCTTCCTGGTGTTGGGGATACTGCGGCGCTGGAGGTTCACGTCGTGGGGGTGCCGTGTACGGACGCGAGGCTGGTGGTGCTCGTCGGACCATTTCGGCGTAGCTTAGGGCTGGCTCCTTCTGTGCTGCTGCGGTGACGGCAACCTCGGGATGGAAGGCTCGGTTAACTTCCTCTCGGACGACCTCGGCGAGTGAGAGGGAGGCTGGGCGATCTGCAGCAGGTAGGATCTTGCGGAGTTCTTCCCGGACGATATCCCGGACGATCTCCCGAAGGCTGTCGACACCGGTGGTGCTCAAGTCCAGACGGGTAGCTGCGACGGTTGGAGCAGTAGGCGCGCCGGCGAGTCGGTGGTAGTGGCTTGCTCGGGACGCCAGTGCACGCTCGATGTTAGTGGCTTCAGCCACAAAACCGTCGACGGTTGTCGGAGGATTGCGGACAAGGCCCCGAAAATTTCAGCCTTCACGCCACGCATGAGGACGCGAAGCTTCTTCTCCTCGGCTGCCTCCGGATCGGCTCGGGCACATAGGCGCAAGACATCCTCAACGAAGCTGGTCACGCTCTCGTTGGGGCCCTGCACCCTTGTTTGGAGAAGGTCCTCCGCTCGCTGCCGACGGTGGTGGTTGAGGAATGTTCGCTTCAACTCGGCGGCGCAGGACTCCCACGTAGTGAAGGATGCTTCGTGGTTTTCAAACCAGCGCCTCGCAGTGCCTTCAAGCGAAAAGTAGAGGTTGTGGAGGCACTGCTCAGCCGTCCATCCGTTGTGGCGTGCTACCCGTTCATAGTGCAGAAGCCAGTCCTCCACGTCTTCGTGGGTCTCGCCATGGAAGGCCGTTGGGGTTCGCTGGGCAACGGGCAGGTAGATGGCGGCGGCGGCGGTCGGGGTCTGCGGTTGCTGGTCCTCCATCGTCGGCCTCGTTGGCTGCTTGGTCTTGGGCGGCAGAAGTCCGAATTCCGGGCGTAGGCCTTGGGTGCGACGACTAAACCGGATCTCGGTAGTGCCTTCGTCGGTTCTTCGTGGGCTTGGCGTCGGACTTGCACTGCGGGCCCTCGGAGGGGTACGCGGCAGGGGCATGCGGTACCCCGCACCTCCACCAAAATGTCACGAATGACAAGTGATGAGGCGGTGAATAACTGAGTAAACTAAACGTTTAATCGGGCGAACTTGTGCCCAAAATAAAGAAGGAAACAAAAGACAACAGTAGAGCGTCGCGGGCGTCGAAGTCGGCGAAAGAGCAGAGTCGAACGCTGGGGCGAAACTGACTCCGGCTTGCCACGCGGAGCCCCTTTTGTACACGCGTCGGCATCTGGATCATTCGGCGTAGAAGGTTCGGCGCGTAGAACATTCTAATCTCGAATCAGCAAGACGGTTCTCGAATTTTCCAGAACATCGCATTACAGCCTCAACAAAAATGTGTAGCCGCGGCCAGGGATCGAACCCTGGCCTTCTGCGTAGAAGGCAAGCGCGATAACCGTTAGGCCACGGGCGCGCTGCCTGCTTGATCAGCTGCGCTCGCGGCAATATGTGGTACTTGATACATTAAATTTATCCCCTTGAAAGAATGGAGCTACCTACAAAATATTTTTAATATCCTGATTCATTTCTACCCAACATTAATAATTTATCTGAAATTGTCGTGTATATAAAAATAAAAATATATACACAATATTTTGTTTCTAAGATCACATTTTCAGCGAATCGCTAAAAGCTTGTTTTAAATTGGAAATATTTTGTTTTTTTGCTTTTTTTGAATAATATAAGATACAATTTTATGAGCATGTTGCATGTCTACCAATAATAAACGTGGATGGAAGTAAACTAGTCTTTGCCTGAATTCAGTATCGTCGAATGTCTGTACTACTAATCAAATAATTGATGTAAATGATGTCATATTGCTAAGACCAAGTAATAGATGTAATTTATATATCAACTAAAAGTCCTATGGGACGCAAGACATGTCAATCCTTTTAAAGGATGATTATTCATCCAAATGTATTCAAATTTTATGTGTACATAGCTCAAAATTCTAAAAATGGCATCATATGTAATAAAGCATCATTATATTGAAATCCAAACATATTTGATAAAAAAAGATGACTTTCAACATGAAAGCAACAAAGTCAATGAATTAAAGATAAGGGTTATACATATAAACCAATCGAAGTTTATTATCCAACTTGCAAATTAAAAAAAAGAAGTCATGCTTATTAATATGTTGGGCGCCACACTGTACGAGCTAGCTCTTGGAGCATTTTGTGCAGTGTCCTCGGCCTAATATTTATGATATAAGGTTCAAGTTCACGTACTTATATTTTAACCCTTGTAGTACACAATTCTTCTTCTTAAGGAAGTTCATAAATTTGTGGTTCACATACTGGTACATTAAAATACATACACGAATAAAGCATTGCATGTCTGGCGCCATGAGTAACTTATACACAGTGTGTAAGGTCAGATAGAGTTTTTTCTGCGCTTTGAACCTGATATTAGATTCTACTGCAGGCAGCACGACAGCTCATTAAGCTTTGGAAATGATGAGCTGTTATTTACAATAAACTTGAAAACCTGCAATATTCTTTATTTAAACTATTGACGAATCTTATTACACAGCTTTAAAAAGAAACTGTAGTTGAGGAAAAACAAAAGACTTAAATAATCGTTATTTGGCCTCCATGATCACGAATATTGAGATTATTCTTCTATTCGTTGCACGGAGGCTGCATAAATTAATTTTCAAAGTACCGCTGAAGCTCCTCCTTCCGGAGTGGGACGTCATATTAGGAGTTTTCGGAGTCTCCGCTCTCGAGCGTCTACAGCACCTATCAAAGGTATGCACGCGAACTCTTTTTTTTTAGGTGTCAGAAAAAGACGTCACGACTGTTGTCAGTGCGGGGGAATATTCCTGGCAAGCTTGCAATTGCAAGCGCTCCCCACACGTGCGAAGCGCCCTTGGCGGCTCAAATATCCTAGTATGATGTCACGACTGGTCAGAGGATTTTAGTGTCGTCTTGCGTTTAGTTACATCTTCAAGGAAAACGAACGTAACATTCGCATTCACGGGATAAAAATGCGCCAGAATTCACCTCTAGCTAGTTTTTTGGGAAGAAGTGTTTGAGCGTGAATTTAATAAGTACAGAACGCACTATTAATTGCTCTGTTTTTACTATCTCCATATGACAAGTATTATCCAACGAGTGACCATCAATGTTAAGTTTTAATGAACATCAGCGATTTTTGGCTTATCTAATGGTGTGACCCGCAGTAACAGCCAAACTAGTCGCATTGTGTTCGGGAAATTAGACGTCTTTCTGAACTGAACTTGATGAGATGAGTTATTACCTGTTTGCACTTGCAAGGAGCGGGCCGCACCACAACCCACATGGTTGCATCCTCTCACCGAGAGACTATATCTGTGTCCAGGCATTAGATGGGTGAACACCGTCATCCCAGTTCGATCAAATGGCAGCCAGTCATCGTAGAAGCTACTCATCCGACAGTTGTCACTCGGATCCGTACAGTTAAGCCAGGTTGAGTTGTCCAAGGAAGCCTGAGTATAAAATAGCAGCTTTAAGAATCCTAGTATATTGCGACGCTTTACATAAACACCCAAATTTATTTGGTGCAAAACAAGTTTACAAAATGCCGTGACTATTTTGTTTGACAAATATACCGCGGGAGTGTATCTATATCCTAAAGGCCCCTTCACATATTCAGCGAAGCGCTAAGTCAGCGCCACGTGAGCGCTCTTTAGAGAGCTCATGTGGCGCTTCCTAGCGCGTGACTTCGTCTCTAATATAGCGCGCGATTAGCGCTTTAGTAGCGCCTTGTGAGGGCTTTAGTAACGGGTTGTTAGCGCTTCAGTAGCGCCTTGTTATTGCTTCTTGTATTGCGGTTACTGCTGCGGATTAGCGCGTGCACTGCGGTTCGGGTTCCTGTGGCTGGGTGTGCATCAGCAGCACCAGGGCGGACATGTGGGACGCTGAAATACAAACGCGACAAATGCTGTTAGATACGCAATTAGTGCATACATGCGTGGACGGCGTAACGCCCAGAAGAGCTTTTGGGTGCGCGAAATATTTCGCCACCGATATACCAACGGGTACCCGGCGAACCAATTGTTCCCAGGCTGAGGGACCAAACAGACCTCTTTCGAAGGGGATTTTTTTAACTGAGTGTCATTGAAACCAGGGTCACGCATGTCGAATAGAAAGCGATGAGGTCGTACCCAATGAATTAGTTGCTCAAAGTTTATGCCACTGAATCTTCTGCCCGACCGTTTACTTGGAGAGCGGCTTTCTTGCTTCATCTTCTCTCACCACCAAAGGAAAAACAACAACGGAATCACCGTGCACGCGCTGTTCCGCAGCAGCAAGCACGGCACAAGGAGCGTGAAAGCGCTTAGACAGCGCTGCTGAAGCGCTAACCGAGCGCTACGTCACGTGTAAGTTGGTCCCACTTGAGCGCTGTTTCCAGCGCTCGTGAGGCACTAACTTTGCGCTCCACTGTGTGTGTGAACGGCATTTTCTAGCGGAGAAATATGAGAATGATTCGTCTTTCTCTCAGACAAACAGAATACGAAAACTAAGTCCGTTCTACTCTTTGCCTTCAGCTTGCTTTACAGGAAGACTGTTAAACAGGTGTAGATTATTAGCCCTGTGATATCAAAGTGGAAATAATTTTTTATACCTCTTGCATAAAATGTGTTGCAAACTCGGGACCCGCAATTTGTTAATTGTCAAGAATAAAAAAGGAACGCCAAATTTTACTGTCACAATCAACGATTTAAATAGACAAGATGGTAAAGAAATTTGTTTCTATTACTTTCAGGACCCTAGTTCTAGACATGTGAGTGTCACGTGTGCTAACCTATATTTATAGGCTTTTAGAAACACACGGCGTTGTAAGGAATTCGTTAGCTGAAATTTGAGGAGTGCACAACTTGTGCTCGGCACAATTTTCTTTTTCAAATTTTAGTTTGTCGGTTTCTTAGTTCAATGTTGGTCAACGAAAACCCAAATGTACATAAGAACGCTAGCTACAAACTTGAGATAAAAAGTTAGTTCATGATGCCATATCTTAATTGTAGTGATGTGGTAATCTGTCCGAGTTTGTAAACGTTGAACATTGTGAAAAATTGAGCACAGAGGAAAGAAAGAGAGAAGGTCATTTTATTGAAATAAGAATGCAAATCTGAAAGGGTTAGTTTACACGAAGAAACACAAAACACAGAAAAGCGGAACTCACAGCTCAGATATAAGAGGTGAAGCAAATAAAGATGAAATAAGACACAAGACAAGGGACACTGGCACCAAAAAGAATGTAGTTCAGTCGCAACCAGATGACCGCAAAAAAAAACTTATTTTTCATAACGCAGCGATCGGCCAAACCCAAGATGGTAAACGCCTCGAGCACCTCGCGTGTTTGCCTTTCTTCGATCCGCCTAATAATTGAGATTTTTTAAGAATGGTGAACACGCTCATCTCTTGTAATGCACTCAAAGGTGACCCCCTACCGTTGATGACAAAGAAAGGTTATGTTCTCGTAGCCGGTCATCGATACACCGTTCAGTTTGTCCAACATAATATCTTCCACAGGCAAAAAACATATTATACACAACGCGCGATCAAGAAGGAACAAAACGCCGCGCATGCTTTTTGTGGCACGTGTGTTTTGACAAATTGTCGGCTTTTTCACGAACCTTAGAACAAATCTGACATATTTTTCAGGGGCTGAGCGAACTAGAGGCACACCATACCTACTTGCCACTTTATTTGAGATTATGTGATATTGTCCTGCAGATATGGAATTAACACCGCCCGTTTTTTGCACACATTGCGCTTAGTTTGTTCACACCCCGTTTACCTTTTTTTTTACTAGTGGCTCTATCACCTCCATCAAAGCCTGAATCGGGAACTCTGAAGATTTTAGTCTGTCGATTTGGCCCAAGAGAGTGCAATAAATATCATGAAAGAATTGCATTTTGTAGGGCTGACGTGGGGCAAGAGATAGCTACGCCAATCTTCACTACCTTGGGGTGAGTGGACCTGTAGTAAAGAATACCTTTTTTTAACGGGATGAGCATGACCAGGACACGTGATTGACGTGCAATGAGAGAGACAGGTCTAAAAATTGCAACACACCTTCCTTAATCTTCTCAAAAGTAAACGTAAAGCCGAAACTGCACATATGAAAAATGTCCATAATCCTGCTAACTACATATTGATCCGGATTTTTTTGCACATTAAAATATAATTATTCACATATCGGAACACGTTGACACCTGGCGTGGTCTTAACAGCTACTGCAGTAGCACGGTCCATTCTCGCAAAGAAAAATATCAGGACGGGGGCAAGAGAGGACGCAATGCACAGATCCGATCTTTGTAAAAGCACCCTGCTTTTGCCATCCGACTAATGTGGAATCTAAATGAAATTGCAGTAGCTCAAGAAAACTGCCTGAAGTCACCCCACTTGAGTTCCGGTAAGGAGCTTCATTTTGGGACTCAATACGGGCCCTGACTGAGCTAAGTAAAGGGTCATGTGGAGGGAATAAAAAAGGTCTTGCATATATACGTTGAATACATTGTGATTAGAAAAATACATATGTTGTTAAGGTTTCAAACACAGTTTCAGAATTTCGGACAAAAAAGAGATCATCAATCCGCAAACCGGAGTGGTGTTTGTGGAGTTGTTTCGACATCTGCCATTGTAACGAAACCCTCTCAGTGGCCATTGATCTGAAAGGACAAGCCTCCTCGCGCGGTTTCGCACGGAACACATCAGCCCTAAAAAGGTCATGTCTCCATGTCATTTTTGGTAATTTCTTAGGCCAAATAGGTAGGCAAAAATCTTCAAAGTTACCGAATCAAGTTTTAATGGCGGTACTAGGAACACTGCAAGAAAAGCTAAAAGTGGGTAAGCAAACTAAGCGCAATGTTGACAAAAAACGAGTGGTGGTTTTTCCATATGTATACAGAATATCACATAATCTAACACAAGTGGCAAATAGGTACGATGTGCCTCTAGTACTCTCGAGTTCATAAAATAATATGTCAAGTGTTTTTTTAAGGTTTGCGAAAATCTATCAAAACACACCTGTCACAAAAACATTTCTCACCCTTTTGTTCCGTGTTCATCGGGCGCTGTGTATAGTGTTCCTCTCCCCTGTGGGCGAGGCATTGTTGGACAAACTGGACGGTGTCTGAATGACCGGCTATGAGAGCATAGTCTTTATTTAACTTCAACGTTAGGGGGTCACCTTTTGCTACATTGTAAGGGCAGTTCGTGTTCAGCACCTTAAAAAGAAAAAAAAAGTACTAAATTATTGGGCAACGAAAAAACAAAACACGTTAGGTGCTTGTGGGGTTTACCATCTAAAATTTGGCAGATCGCTGCGTTAGTCAGACGTGAGTGGCTTTGAGTGAAAAACAAGTGCGTTTTTTGCGGTCATTTGGTGTGCGGCTGGACTGTATTTCCCCGTGCCGGTGTCCCTAGAGCCACTAAACGAGCTACGCGTAGCTTATTCAGTGGCACTAGGTGTACCCTGTCATATACGACAGGGGCACACTGAAGCACTTGACCTATCGCATGCTTATGGTTCTCGCACGAATCTAGAACTGCACAGATGCACCCACGAGAATTCATTTGCAGTTCCTGAAGAAGGTACGACTGCAGCGCTATTCGCAAATCGGATAGTAAGAGGTTAAGAAAGAAACATGAAGCAGCACTTAGTGCTGCTTCATGTTTCTTTTCTTAACCTCTTATATCCGATTTGCGAGTACGCGCCTGTCGGTGTTCTGCGGTACCTTCTCTTCAGTTCATGTTTCTTTGTGCGCGAAATTGATCAATGCTTCATATTTTAAATTGCGTGCACATACATTTAGTAGCAATAATTGGGCATTGTAAAATGAATTCTCGTGGGTGCATCTGTGCAGTTCTAGATTCGTGCAGAGATTATAAGCATGCATTAGGTTCAAGTGGTCAACGTATAGATGAATGATATTCTTGGAAAGAGCTGAACCTCACTGTTGAATAAACAAATATCATAGCATAGATATATGCGCTACTGCTTTGCTTAGAAAGGGTCTCGAAAGCCGAAAGCAACTGTGCATTAGCGCTCAAATCAAGATTATCCCAGAAGCTTTTATCTTGAGTTCGACAAGTTTACCCACCTGAATTTCAACAGTTTCGGTGTCTCTAAATGTCCACGTGACGGCCGCAGTCGTCGAGTTCCCACCAACCAGGGTTATAACACTCGGTGCATCTGGAACTAACACTTTCTTTGTTTAAACAGTTCGTCTAAACAGTTTAAGAAGTTTCAGGTGTACAAATGCAATGTTGTACATCTCGTAAACATCAATAATGTTTAAATGCATTATACTATGTCAAAATTGTGGAAACTGTTCAAGTGCATTCGCATTAGCGACTGAAAAGTTTTGATAAAAAGATAGAAACACCAACAAGAAGCGTTTATTTGTAAAAATATAAAAAAACGAAATAACAGAAGAAAAAGAACGGACTACGCAAAAATAAACGCAAATACAATTTACACTAAGAGTCAACCATAGAAACGGTGTGATAAACCAAACAGCTGTAAGATTTGAAAATGCTCAGAGAAGACTTGGGAGGTGTATTTGATGCCGAAAACTCCTTTTTTGGCTTAACGATCCTTCTCTAAATTTCTCCTTGAATTCACATTAAAAAGAAGGCGCACCTAAGGTTTCTAGATTGCGATTTCTTTAGAATGTTTGCATTCCACACAAACATTGCTATAGTTATGTTTTTTTGGTCTGGAAACGATTTACATTTTCTTCTCAATTTTCGCAACGTTGCAGAAAATATTATAAGCACCAGAATATAAAAAAATGCACTTACATCACGTTACCGTGCTCTTAAAAAATAATTGTCGCTTGATAACGTAATTGTTAAATACTGGCCGTTGTATTGTCGGTAAAAATAGTTAGTGTATACGCGTGCCTAATGTTACAAGCAGCTCAAGTTCTAATCATTTTTAATTGATTTAATTTAAGTCCTGTTTTCTAATGTGAATCGACATTCTCAATGAAATGACTGCCATGGGCACTGTTTTGCCATTATTTGCCTTTCGGTGACGCACTTCGAAAATAACAGAATAATGTCGAGAAGTAAACGGCCTCATACATGTTCATAGCTGGCATAAGTTGAGACTTTGTCTCGTTTTGGAATAACACTGTACTACTCTAACCTGTTTTCTATATAAATAAATTTATCTTTTCTTTCTTCGTTATGGTGTCCTGAATATTTCAGCATATTAGACGTTGCCTTTTTCGCTGATATGGAAATAAGCAGAATACAACAATATATCCAAACTTTGTGCATTAAAGTTATACCTAAGTATAAATTGACTGGACAAATGATGTCCCTTCAAAAACCAAGCGAAGCTCTACCTTCGACCTAAACGGTAATGCATTGTGCTACCGCGAAAATTTTAAATTATACTATTATTGAGTTTTATATTTTTAACAATATTTATTAGCTTTATTGCGGATATGGTCAAATTTGCGTTTGTATGTTGACAACGTGACTTCATTCTTCCCTCGCTCTGATTGGCAAGTGATCATCTTCAAAACACGGGAAAATATTTCTGCGACACTTCCATGGTAAAGAGGATAACTGGCGAACAAAAATACTTGCTGTAGTCAGCGATCAGACTGGGCGAACACAAACGTCCCTATATTTCTGACACCGCACCCAAAGAAAGTTGTCGCTAATATAGCAGTGCGCACGACTGCCGGAAGAAAAAAGAAACTAATGAACCAAGCACGTAGTCACGCGGTCGTCGCAATATGTAAGGTACCTAACTGTTTTTGTGGCAAGCACAATCTCACCTGATAAGCATTTCATATATGTTTTAAGCAGTTCATTTTAAACTGGTCATAATGTAAATCAAGAACCTTTCTAGATCAATTAAAAAAAGTATAAAACAATATGATTTCTTTTAATAACCAGTTTGTAAGCACGATCCCTTTTTTTCTTCTCTTTCTTTTGCACCGCAAAAGTAAACTGCGCATTGCCGAATGCTCAGTCCCCACACTTATATAGCTCTATGCAGTCTGGTAAAAATGCTATGGCTTCAGAAGTTGTTGTTATCGGGTTCAAAAGTCATAAGCGATTCTGAGACATTTTAAAAGGAGAATGATGGCCAACGAATCGCCGTATACCCGGAAATGAATGGCGGCTGCTGCAACGAATCCGAGCCGTTTATTTTGATGCAAACTGAGAAAATTGAATACAGCTTTTGAATAAGGTAACGGTCACTTCTGGAACTTTTGCCTCTAGTGGGGACGGCTGGCGATCCATGTGGTCGGCAACTGAGCGTCCGTTTGCGCACAGTTTATTTCTACGGTGCAGAAGCACGGTAATTTCGTCTCGGCGGCAGGTTGTATACTGCTAGGACATATCGCTGTTTTATGTATATATGAACCACAAACGTCGTTTCATAAATTCGTCTCTAGGACTATTTTAGAAAGCGTGAATACAGCAAGCTAAAATAAATGTTTGTTTTATTGTGACGCAACCAACTTGGATTAAGCAAAATACTGCTGGTTATGAATTGCTTTAGATGTAATTTCGTGACTTTACTGCATAATTTCAAGACTTTACTACATAATTTCAAGCTATTTTCATAAGTTTTAACTAAGGATACAAATTTATTGTTCAAGCATATTTTGAACGAGCTAAATTGGGGATGTATATTTGTACGCGATGCAGCTTAAGTAGAAAGTCTGAACTTTCAAAGCTATAACATAATTTAGAGGAAAACTAATATTGTTGCCCACGCTAAACCATGCTAGTGGGGCGTTATTGCTTATTAAGTATTAAAGGGTAACTGCAAAGAAAAAAGTATTTTTTAATTAGCCTAATTGGGACAAACATGCCACAAAACAAATCTTCAGCGAGAAAACAATTTTTTTTAACAATATTTACGCCACAAGACGTAATTTAGCCGGAGTCACAACCTCTCCACATTTGAAACTCCGGCTCTTCCGACGTGCGCGGAGTGGCTGTTACACGTCACTCCATGACGTATAACACCCACCATCCTGTGACGTATAATACCAACTTTGTGGCGCGCGATTTAAAATCGGACGAAATAGCCGCAAACTAAAATTAGTCTCGCGCAGTAAATATTGCTGTAAAAATTTATTTTTCGAGGAGAAACTGTTTTGTGGCATGCTTATCCCAATTAGACTGTTTAATAATACACATTTTTTTCTTTTGCAGTTACCCTTTAAGGCTCGAAAACGCCAGAGGTTCCTACTTAAACTTACCAGAAGCCACAGGTTCGACCGTGGGTCTCAATGATTTTATTTCTGGATTTGAGTCTCCTGAGAAAACAAAATGTAAAAAGAAGAAATGTGAGGTTCGAAGTCTTACATGATATGTAGCACCAAACCGCCATAGCAGTGCTTCTAAACACAGGTAAAGAAGTAATTTCAAATAAGCATGCGGCAGTCGAACCATAGGGTGCGCCTTATACACACTTTTTGGTCTGAACTAAAAGGTATCAGTTAGAAGACCGGTATACGCGATATTTATTTTTTAAAAAAAATGTCAACATATTTTAAATACGCGTTACAGTTTAACGATGATTAAAACATTAATTTAGTTTCAAGAATAAGGCCTCACGATGTAAATCGTACTACAATATTGCAAGCTATAAGCGTCACGATATTTTTATATATTTTAAAAGATGTTTTTAAAAATTTCAACGATAATAATTTTCCAAATGTTTGAGGGTATAGTATAATACTTAAAAGTATGCCTAGTATTTATAAAAAAAATACGTGTCACAGCGTGATGATCAAACGACTCTTCCTTTTCTTTTAGTAACACTCCGTTCGTTATTAGTAGTTACGTATCGGTAGCGTTTGCCCTCCGCAAAGTCACGTGTGTTTGGAAATTTCCAGCTCGTTGGATTCTTTTCTTTAATCATTTTTATTTTTAATCAGTAAAGAATAATTTGTTCCGTAAATTTTATTATTGCAGATTGCACATTCCAGGAAAAGAGCTGAGACTTTTGGTCATATGGTCTAGCAAAATGAAGTAAAAAGCGTGTTCAAAATGGTAGTCACTGAACTACTACTGCCCAGTTCTTTACATATAGAAAACGCTTTACTGTCATAGTACTTGTGTTGCAAACATTCTTACTTTGACTCCACAATTTACTTGCATTGGCCTTGTTGCAACCCAGTTTAAACAGGCGGGAACCTATCTTGGTGCTGAGTGCAATACTTTTTTTAAGATTATTGTTTTTACTTGGATCTGACAAGCGACTGGTTACAGTTGTTTTTATACATTAAAAAAAAGAAGCTTGTTATGGCCATTGAAAAATAAATGTGCTTCTCTTTTCCTGATACTTTTTGTTAAATCAGCGTAAGCATCTTTTCGGCAGATGATATTGACCACGTCTTTATATAGAATCTAGTACTCTTATTTAGCACATCCTAGAAATTATATAAAATATATAATTGAATTAAACTATGCTGAGGAACAAAAACATGGCTATTAACTATTAACTATTAGGTTTTGAGAAATTGGAAGTCATCTCATTATTCCAGCTTATCGCTGTTTGACAACGCTTTCTGATGTTTTGTTATATAAAAAACAGTGTTGCTGGAGTCACGGAATGGTAAAATGATTGAAGGTCCTTTGTGTCACTAACCAAATTTCAAATGTTTCAAATTGAAAGGGGATGCTCCTGTTTTTGTTTTTGTGCTTTAGGGATTAATTTATGTTATTTACCTTTCACTTAACGCGGAGGTACGTAATTATGCCCTTACTGTGGGGTGGCGTGATGACCCAGGTTTCTGTTGCAATTCCACAGCTTGCTTCCATGAGACAGCCCAGGATTACAATGGTGTAGTTTTTCAATGGCCTCAATTCCGAGAGCAACGCCATTTTCTCGTATCTATCGAAATGATCTTCTCCAAGGACAACAGAAACCGACGGTAGCCGCCTCTTGATCGGGGGAGAAGCACGACACCTGCGAGATGGAAGGTTTTAGGCGACAGCTTATATTTATATCAGTACCGGCACCCGAGACCTACGTTTCATATTTGTTTCGTCTTGTAAAATGCAGACAACCCCAACAACGCATTGCTCGACAAGTAGCAAGCCGTGCTCTGTGGCGGCTGCCTTACCTTGAAAAACGCGTTGTGCCACAGTGCTCTCCAGCTGACCAGTGCCTTGGTAGGACTCAGCGGAACGACTCTCACATTCGTTATTCCTAGAAAAAAGACATGAAACGTGTGTGTAACTTACCACCAGTATAAGCTCGTAAGTTATCTTACCGGGCTAATACACGAGCTGCTCGTTCTTTTTAGTACTCACAATTGAGCTCAAATCAGTTTGGCTGTATGCCTTTTTGTAACCAGGAAAAAACGATTGCATAGCTACACGTTTGAAACACTTCTAAAAAACCCGTAATAAACCCAATCGAATATCTCTGTTTCTCACCATGGTCTCGCATGCAAACTCATCTGCCCGTTTGTTTCAAGCGTTTAAAAATTGAATTGGTGACTCTCGCAATTTCGGTATAATAAATTAAAAAAACACGCCTCTGTGAACGGGTTTGCACAAAACCAAACGAAAGTAGCATTGTGGGCGAATCGGTTTACGCTTATATTATTTTTACAGGCTGCTTAACATGAGCAGGAAAGTTAATAGAGAAATTGAGAGGCCCAGCGCTGTCCTCTTAACATACGATTGTAGTGTGAGGCTATGAAAAGGACGACGATGATGTAGAGACACGACAATAAAGCAGAGCAAGGAATAACAGCGCCCTTACTCATATGTAATGCTTTGATCATTTATATTTAGCGCAGCAGACATGATTGTTTGATTAATGTGCATCCAGCTATATTTGCCTTTAGGCGATGACGGACGACCGAGCGTGGAGAATTAGCTACCAACTGGACTCTGAGGAACCGGGTTATCTAATCCAGCAAGCTAATAGCTTGGAGTTCATCACGATCATCTCCGGTGAAGCTGAATTCTCACCAGAAGAACTTGTTCAAGGACAAATTGCAAAGCTGAACATCGCGACGCGTGATTTCCGAGAATGGTTGAACCAGCCGACCACTACTCCTCGTCAATTGGCTACAGCCGGTGAGCACTTGACATAAGCAGTTGCTCAGCAGCTGGAGATAAAGGCATTACAACTTAAACAGAAAATACATTTTATGACCACCATGGCTGAAGCTATGAGTGCGCACGAATGCAGGCAGGGATGAACAGTGTAGTCGGATATGTTTGATGGCGTATACTCAGCTGTAGCTACTTGGCTCAATTTCTGCCAATATTGAGAGAGAAGAATCGCTCTTTAGAAGACAATGATCAAACTAAACTTTGCGATTATTGCTTTATGGAAATGCCAAGAAATCCTTCGAGGTTTGTTTCTAGGAAGTATATAAAAAATTAACGAAATGCTTCGAAACAGCTTCACGACTTGTATTGAGGTGAATGCTGTGATACCTTGGAATAAAGCATTTTTAACACAGATCTAAGGGGCAGCTTGCTAAAATAGTTATATGTGAAAATAAGGCTTTTTCGGCTCACTGATTCTACTTCATCGCAAACGTAATTGTTCCGCTGGTCATCCCTGGCATGAGTAAGGACGTAAATAATCAAGCGCGCACTTTATGGGGGCAAAGTCTCCAAACACCACCGAAGATCTTATGCATTCACTAAAATGTGCGGTGAACTACCACACATTTACGGAAAAACAACCCCCCCCCCCCC
The DNA here is from genome assembly GCA_037355805.1 of Ixodes ricinus. Taxonomy (NCBI): domain Eukaryota; kingdom Metazoa; phylum Arthropoda; class Arachnida; order Ixodida; family Ixodidae; genus Ixodes; species Ixodes ricinus. The sequence continues at coordinate 42,602 of JAZHYW010015282.1, forward strand.
CAATTAACCAAGCTCAGAAGTACGAAATTTGACGTTTATTTGAGGAAACGAGATGCCAGCGAGCAAGCCTTGGATTAGCAAGCCAAGGCACGGTTCACCCAACCACATCATTACGGTCACTACAGAAGAGCTACATAAAAAGAAAACGAATAAATAAGGTTGTATACAGTCCGGGTTTGCTACGGCTGATCGAACACCATTTCATCGAAACACATTTTAGAGAACGGGCAAGTTTTATCGAAGCTTGGTTTAGACAAGGTTTAGCCTCAAGTTTAGACAAACGTAATTTATCGAAAAGGTGACGCTGTCTAAACAAAAAGGCTTTCCTACCTTCCGCGTTTATCACTGGGGTGCGTGTTAAGTCACCCTGCCCCTCCGTTTACGCCGCTTTGCGGCTACAGTCTGTGGCGGCTCATAACACAAATGTTAACCCCCCTGGTCCACCCGTACACGCCGCTTCGCGGAGGCAAAATTTGCTAAAACGACATTCATCGCCATTTTTTTTATGAACTGGGCTTCTGTGTAAAGGGATTCGATAAACTGGGGTCAGTAAAACGGCGTTCGCTAAAACGAGCTTCTCTGTACCCCCGGCATAGTCCCACCGGATGACGCAGAAAGCAACTGTTTTCTTGGTTGAGTACAACATTCTCTACGCTCCTGTTACTGTCAGTGGTAGACATGTGATGCTTTAATGGACACTGGAGCCCTCATCAACCTTGTCAATCACAATATCATGGACGCAAAAAAGGAACGAATTGGAGCGCTCGGCGAAGTTTACAGCTACGATGACACTGTCAAGCTAATGGAACACTGGGCAATGTAGTAGGTTTAGTTTCACATGATAACGACATTTGACAAATAATCGCAACTCAAGTTATCGTGAAAGCTGCCATGGTTAATTTTGCGCCATCTACTGTGCGCTGAGTGATCAAATAGGCTTCTCGTTTTCGTTGCCCGGCGTGTATTCTTTATCTCATTCCCCCGCCCCGCTGGCGGCTAGAGCTGAAAGATCGGGGTCCAATCTCTGCTTTACATTCACTGGCACATCCGGGCGGCGAGGCCAGGGCAATTCAAGTGCCGAAGTTCAGAACAAGTATTACAACAGATGTTGAAAGTTGAGCTCCATGGAAAGAAACTTACAGTCGAGGCACGTCGTAGGAGAAGCAGGGATCGTGTTCATTGTATATCGGCCTGATATGAAGCGCTTCAAAATGAACATATCTTGGAAGGGCGAAGCGACTCTCACCCAGTATGCGGAAACTCACCCGGGGACTCCTTTTCGCGAGCACCCAACTTTGAAAGGTGCTGAAGACGTGCCAACGTCATAGTCGGAACTAATATGTCTAGAACCACATCCACCAGCGACATCAAATGTTAAGGTTCGCTTCAAACTATATGGCACCTCTGTTGTACGAAGAGGGCTCTGGAGTATGTCCCATGAAAAGAAAATGTGGCCGAAGCGCAAGATTCAAAGAATTCTAGGTGCCGATATCATCAGACCATCATCATTAGCGCTTGCATCTCCAAACACCGTCGTACCAAAATAACATGGCACATCCCGCTTTTGTACTTAATATCGTCAAGTTAATAGCCAAACTGAACTTTTCCCGTTCCCAGTGCAAAGGGTGCATAACATTATAAATGACACAGGAGGGTGTTCGTTCTTGTCTGAAATAGATTTCTGCAAAGGGTATCAGAAAGTCGCACTGCAAAAAGACATCAAACGCTTCACTGCCCTTGTGAGTATGAGTCTATGGGTATGAGTATAAGCCGCTCACATTTGGTCGAAAGAAAACGTGACCAACACTATAGTCGAGATTCTAGTTTCAAGGTCAGAGGAACCGACACATTCATTTTCCTTGAGTATCCGTCAATAAAATATTCTATTAATGTAAAACTTTGTACATAAACGGTTTGCACATATTTTGAATACCAAGAAAAAGATGGCGAAGAAAGTCCCCTGATAAAAAAAACTGTTCACGTAAAAGTAATACACAATTAATCAATACACAGTTAATCTCGAAGTTTTATTTTTATAGTTGCAACAGGTAGCAAAGTCATTTCAAGCAATAGCAGCTAGGGACTACTCATCTCAGTCGATAAGTTGTCGACCTCACAGTTTGTTAAACAATCCACAATCCCTTCGCGTCTGTGCCGCACCCGCAGAGAGACAAAAATAAAAATGCTTTCCTGACGACACAGTTTCATGTAGTGGCCTGCAGCGCACTGAACCATAATATATTATCATTTCACTCCTTCAGCAACGAATGGATCGTTATTTCTTATAGTTCCCACGTGTATATAGATTTCATTCTGAAAATGTATCTTCTAAACATCTTTAAACACTAGTACACCATCGCTACCCCCTTCCCGAACGAATATATATATTAAAGTATTTGAAAACCTTTTGGCCTTCCTTTCCGTACCATTGACTATGAAGCTGCAGAATTTTGTTTCCGTATCTTCAGCGTGACGTCAAGATTGAGTGAATGTCACTTCTCTTTCTACTCGGACCCTACCGGATAAATATTGTGCAAAATGGAAAGCTAAACACTTTCAGTGCCATTTATTGGAAAGTTTGGCTCCAACTTATATCCACTTGCTTACCTAAAGACTCCGTTGGATCATAGCCCAGTGGATCCATGACCGTCGCCGTTACAGTAGCGATCCATCCTGGAATTAAATGGGCACAGTTGTTTCATTTTAACTGAGAAGAAGCCTATTTTCCAATCTGATGTGAACTCTAGAGTTTACTATTTATCATAATACAAGTCATCGCAAAACTATAGTTCGGAGGACTTAAATACCCCAGCCTACTTATAATAAGTTTATGTGCGCAGCAATATGCTTTGCGACCTACGGTCACGCATGAAAGTCGTGACGCAAAAATCACAATAATTATAGAGCACTCAAATTAAAATCGCTTCGGTTGTACATACCTATACCACAACTTCATTCTCTTCTGGACAGGGTATTGAAATGACTTCTCACGGACCTCCACATAACTACAGATGTCACTTATCTGGTTACAACTTACTTTGGACGTTGGCAATTCAACACAAAGAAACAAATTATGTGCTTACCAATTAAGACGATACAGTTGAGGATATTCATTCGGTGCACGACCATCTTGAATACCAAGGAAGAAGCAGAACTCCGAGCTGGCAAATATAATTACCTGTAAAATAAATCGTATGATCAATTTAAAACTCTGGATGGTATTTTTCTAGCAATGGTTTAGTTTTAGCACTGCGTAGTTTACATTTGAACTCAATAAAATTCCTGCATTAGTTTACCTGTGTATAATTATCTCGATCAGAAAAAAAAGAAATCCTTACCGCACGTCAGCGTCCCTAAGCAGAAATGGGGGGATTACTTTGCAATATGAGTGAATGTTCTTATGTATGCCTTAAATACAGTGTATCGCAGGCACGTCTTTTTTTTCACTAAAGTATTTGCCTCCGTGAAATCGACTGATACAGGTTGCGGTATCCCCCCCGTGAAGTAGGCATTGTTGCTTGCCTACTGTTTTTAACAACATAAACACGGAACGTCTGACCACGATTACGGTCCCGCAATCGGTAAAACGAGAGGTCAAGTATTTGCGTCCTGCAGCGCATGGCGTGAACAGCAGGCGGAACGGTTGTTCTCGCTCACGTCGGTTATCTCGAACGATAAGAGCTGCCCAGGCACTCCAAATTGCTCTTTTATGAGACCTTTCCAATAATCGTCGGCTGTGGGCTGCAATATTTCTCTACGGGTCTGTGGAACGCGTTAGGGGCGTGCGCAGTAGCTCGCTTTTAGCAGCACGTTTTGCCCGGATGATAAGCGCTGGAAAATCCTGTATACCGTAATGCACATTTTTTTGTTGTCTTTTTTAGGAGAAGAGTAAGGTTTTGTTATACCCCGGTGTTGAGCGCAGCGAACGCACGTGCTTCATTGACCGGCGAGCAGGAACTCGATATCTGCGACCAATCAGGATCTGTGTGCGGTAGGCTACGCCTCGCTCGCTACGCTCGACGTCGGAGTATACCGGAGCGTCGGTTTAATCTTGGGAAAATATAACGATGAAAATATTCGTAGGTCACTGCTCCTAGACAGAAGCTGCCGGCCTTTGACCGTCTGTCAATGACGGCCAATTTGCAGCGAACAACTTGAGTCACGTATTGTATTTTAGGCCGTTTCTGACAAAAAAAAAGAGTTTTGCTGCGATTGCAATAAAATATTGGTAAAAAATAGCGGCACAGGAGAGCAATATAATTTAAAGCGCGATTTTTTCATTTAGAAAAAAAAATATATTTATATTTTATGTATAAATTTTTACAATATCACGATCCTGCTACCACAAACACTTCTGTATAAAATTAAGAATGTAGAAACTGAACGGATAAGATGTATGACATAAAACAACCATCAGCGTCTAGATTTAATTAAAAGCATCTGGAAATATCAAGTTCATTTAGGTGAGTTTTTAGAAACGTTTGATATCTTGCAGCAAACTTGCTAAAAAATATAATAGTTTTTTTTCCCGAAAAATGATTTGTTTTTATATAAACTTAACTAGTTAAATATGCCTCTGTTTTGTTCTAAATTTGTAAATAACCTAACATGTGAAATTTGAGGCTTTGTTAAAAAAAATCAATAGAGATTTGTTTCTAAAATTTTGGTGGATTGCATGTCAAATACAAAATGTCTGAACATAAACATTGGTTGATCTTGTTTTTATTTGATTCTCGGGACGATTCGAAGCCAGCTCTTTGTGTGACCAAAGCACACCAAAGCACTGGTCAGAGCTAAGTGCTCGTGTCCGGAATGTGCTAGGCGAGGTTCAATTTCTTTGTTATGCTGTGTTAGTAAGCATAGGGCTGCGGGGACAACAAGCTCGATAAAGCGCCCCCTTTAGTTCGATCTCCTGCCCTATACTCTGTTGACCCTTAAACTGAGACCGAATCTCCGCCTTCAGCGCGAAATTTCTGCCCTTGATACCACAAGTGTGAATGCGCAGGCAAGCGCAACCAAAGAACTCCGGAAGCCATCGAGCTCGCGCTGAAGGCGGACCTTCTAGTCTCAGCTTCGTGGTGGGCAGAGTATATGTTGTGGTACTTAGATGGCGCATACCTGAGCCTTAACTAACCTTCTTTTAACGTACCCAAAGACTAACCACATTTATAAAAACTTCCTGAACAGAAGCTTATTCTTTTTTTTTAAATAAAATTTGTTTTCTGTAGATTTTACAGATTGAAAAAAAGTTTGCATTTCTTTTGAAATAGAATACAAGCCTTTACACAAAAGCAGGAACCAAAAAAAATATTTTCACATCTATTTTTAAAACAAAAATAAAACATAACTAATAATCGAACATATTGGCGATACATTTTGCAAGCTTGATTCTTGCTTTTGCATATTTGTAGTGTGTACGAATATTGTCTAAAAAAAAACTTATAAATTCGTTTTTTCTATTCAGAATAAACGATTTTTCTACCTGGCATTCTAGCCAATAAAGCTTAGCTGAAAGTGAAAAACTAATGGTTAAAATTGTAGTAAAACTCCAACAATTTTGGACGATATTTCATTTTCTTTTTTGTTTTCATGCGCTGCAATTCAGTAATATACCTGTTGCTCTTCAAGTCGATTTCGCAGCCCGGGTCAATGGGATCATCAAGCCGAGACAAAACGTCAATATTGCGACATTCTTCGTGTTTCTCTGGATATACTACCACCGATTAAACCTGCTAGGAGAAATTATCTTTTTTGCGAACTTTCCTAATAACCAAGGTGCATGTCCTGAGTGTAGTTACACCCGCTGTACCAGCTCGCGTCTGTAGCAGTAAATGTTTCAAAGCGAAAGGCACAAACGCCGCTACAAGTGGCGCTTCGTAGCGGCGTTTGTGAACTTCTAATTTTGGATTTTAAATGAGATTGCATTCAAGAACCAAGTTTTATACATATAACGCGACTGCCTGCAGCATACGAACTAATGTTTCCAGCATTCTCTTGGCGCTTGGGTAATTTGGCAAACGGTATGTTGCTGGGTCATGACATAACGACATTAGTGTGTGCTTTGTGTTTGCGTGTCTTCTATTATTACACTGCACTCTGACTGAAGGGGAAACGAAACATCGGCATCTGCGAACCCTAAACGCTTGAGCATGGTCGGTTTTGTTTTCTTTCTAATAAGCCAGGAAATTAATATGTCATACATAATCCTAATGACATGTTACTGAATACAGATATAAGCCATTGTCAGATCGAAACAAAAACTTGGATGATGCAGAACTGGCAAAATCAGCCATGTCTCCTGCAAAATATTGTGCAACCTGAGTTAAAAATAAGTTAACGGTATCACTAAAACGTAGATGAATGCCCAAACCAAGTCAACTTGATTTGAAATAAGATAAAGAGCATGCACTCAAAAGTTCATTTAGTAGCTACATGAAACATCGAAATCGCAGTAGCATTATATTGTATGAAGGTAATGAAATTTAATGTAAAGGAAAGAAAAAGAAAGCTGCATATAATTTGATTTTTCGAGGGCCATATTGTTATTTTTATTAAACGGGCAGCTTGAATGGCCCGTAGTCGTATTTATAATGTTAGCCTGACTGACCCCTGGTTCACGCACGTCAACGTACTAAAAAAGAACCCTATGACAACCACTGTCGGCAAGGGGACACAGTGCGACGTGTGCAAGCCAACTCTGCACTGTGAGGTACCTTGGTTAGTTATCTTGATCAAAAGCGCGTAACAACTTTGCATGTTTCAGATACGTTATATGAAAAAGGCGGCAAACGAAAGGTTTGTCAAGCATTGTAAACTAAACAGAAAGTTGAAATAAGGTTGCTTTGCGCTTTTTTAGATCAACGATTTGCGTAAACTGGATTTAATAGAAAAATAAGTGCCGTGAACGTCGCAGGTAACTATTAGGCTCTTGATAAGAACAACTAAAGATGTCAGTAAAAAAAATAAAGGATTCACGAAAACGACCAAACAAAAAGCGAAATGAATATAATCCCGTACAAACATGTCAGATCAAAGATAAGATTGGATCTTCCCCAGTGTCAATCAGTCGGATTTGATATCATTCTGCGCTCGATCGGACGCACCCGACTTCAAATCGGAACGGACCCAGTCAGCGGCATCAATGGTTCTGGTCGATTGAAAACGATACCTGCGATTCAAGTGTGGCCTGATCCAGCCATACCTAATTATTTTTCTTTTTGAGTTTCAAAAACAAAACGTTGTATGACGGAGACGGGGTAAGGTCCACCAGATTAGAGTTTTAATCCAGTTTATCGCCCACTATGCAAAAACGGGTAATTTTAGAGGCAGTATTTGCTCTGTTCGCCCGTCCGATAGCCCGGTCGGCTTCTCGTCACAGGCGTCAATAAATCTTCAACATCTATGGCGGCCGATTCTGTCTAAATATTGGCGCGCTTATGATGCATCTAGTATCACATTGTAAATGCAAGCCACTTTCTCACCCACAAAGAGGGCGAAGGCGTTGGGCTGGCTGCCAAAGCACGATCACGAGTGGCATTAACGCCCGGCTTGTCAGCTCTGCTGGCACGACCAGCTCGGCGCTCGGCCCACGCCGCCGTTGGTTCTCGAGCTTCCCGTGCACTGCGCGCAGCAACAACGACGAAAACAAACAACAAACACTTGAAAAAAGCACAACGAAGATGATCGAGGAGGTGGAGAAAGAACGAGCGAACGACGAAATAGTGGAAGTCCGCTAACAGCGTCATTCCTACGACTTAAAAATTAGTCTCAATGAAACCGATTCGTACTGTCCATTCTAGGACTACAAAAAGCAACTGTAGCAATAAAGAAACACGTTAATGCCCTGAAGCACACTGTAATCGTGCTTTGCGTCACCCTGACCCGCGATTAGCATTTCCGGTCTTAATTTGAACGTTTTGAACGCGGAAGTCGCGCAGTTAGATGCTGCGAGAGCGCGGTGCGATAGTTGACCGGAGGACGGCCTGGCCCATGTTTGGTCAATGTCCGCATGGGGCGCTTTGTTTCTCTGCCGACTTTACTTTCCAAGATGTATGCTGCCTTTGTGCGCGATATTGAGTGTTTCTGACAGCTTCTCTCGTGACTATGTTGCATTCCAGCAATCTGGAATGACACGTTTAGGGTTTGCTGTTCTCATTGTGAGTGCTGCTGTACTCGCTGAAGCTTTCGACGAACGTTCACCCTGTTTTGCCGGTTTTCGTACAATTGGCGTTACTGCATCAACCGCTAAAGCTAAAGTTGTTTGCCTTGCGATTTGTTGTGTGTTATTGAATCATAAACTTCAATAATTTACACAGTGATGCTAACGCACGACGGCATGCACCGCGATCGGAATTGGCTATATACGTGATCCAAACCTTTTGGAGTCTCCTGGTTTACGGGAGAGACAGAGAGAGATTGAGAGAGAGGGAAGGGGAGGGGCAGGAAGGCAAGGCTTCGGTAAACACGCCTGAGCGAATCACGAGCTAGGTTTTAACTTCTTACAGATTTGCTTACGTACTTAGCAAAAAGATACCGCATATAAAACGGATTGTCATGACGTATTGCTAAAGCTGTGGTGTACCTCTCTGTAACACTACCCCTTCGGATTCGATGCAAAAAAGCAGTTGTCGGCGAATTGTCGCAGCACGACAGGCACTGGCTTTACATGGATGCGATCCGGTGAATCGAGCCGGGACCACATCGCACGTGGCCTGTCTCCCGGCTTCTTCCTCCTCTACCCATCCACTACCAAGCAGAAATAGTCAAATTTCTATTCGATGCCTCGACGGTCGCATTCATATTAACCTCATCCAGGGAGCGAAAACCTACCGCTTAGTTAACAAAATGGCTTGAGCTCACCGCGTTGTTTGTGTAGCCATTTCTGACTGAGGTGCGCGACGTCCTGTGTATGGCATCACTCAAATTTAAAACAGATCACCCGCGCCCGCTTGCGTCTTCTTATTTTACGCTCTAGTATTTACATTTAGCAAATTTTCGATCTACTGCGTGCGAACTAAAATTTTGATTTGTGTTTTCAGTGGCAATAGAACTTGTTGCGAGAAAAGTGTCGTGCTTGCATTGATCCTAAATCCCGTGTCGAATTGTCGTTCTATCTTAAGGTGTAAAATCTAGATTCATTTGCATTTCGTCCTTGAGTGTTTGCTATCGAATTATGTCTGAATCGAGTTTAGTAGTTTTATTTGTGTTATGCGCAATGGTTCCAACTTTGCACTTGCATGCGTCATTAGTTTATTGAATGTCTTAATAATAAATGTGCGAAGATGTTAAAATATATCACTCCTGTTCGTTTTTCTGCTAATCGTTGAGAAAGTTTAAACTCTATGGGCAAAAGAACATTTTTCTTTTTGTTGTCAATGTCCTTCAAGTGCATCCAGTGCCGAATTGTCATTCGATTGCATTGCGTACTCAGGTGTTTCCCTGTCGAAGTTTTTCGGTCGAAAGCGCTGGCCTTCAACATAACTTTCTCAGCGAGTGGTGCTTGGGGAGCTTTCTCAACGAAGCAGTGGAGCGACGTGGAAGCGGAAGTACGCCGAGCGTTCTTGGGTAGTAATTCAATTATAGTTAAGGAATTACTGTAATTAAACTACTTTTTTGGTATTTTGTAATTGTAGATAAATATTTTCGGCTAAAATGCATTGTAATTGTAAGTTAATAACTTTCTATCGTCAGTAATCGCAAAATTTCATGCACATTACGCTGGGGGCTCAGAGACATTCCTCTTTGGGGTCTACATCAACGACGCCGTGTGGTGCCGTCTGCGATACGAGCAGAAAGCAATGGTGGAATATTAAAAGAAAACAAAATTTGAGCTTCACCTTTCAGCCGAGGTTGAGAATTTTTATTATCGATGAAGTTATTTTTCTTTGTTTGTCAGTGTTTACGTCCCTCTTCGAGTTCTGTCGCGTATTTATTTCTTTGGTGTTATTTGCAAGATTATTGCCCTTTGATCTTACTTCAGATATTATTTGCATAAGCAATTTGGCGCCTGACCTCGCACCTCTGTGTAATGTCGCCATTGATTCAGGGGCCCCGGTTTGGTTCTTAGACATTTCTGAGCCATTGTAATTAAAACCTTACGTAAATAGTTTACAATAACACGAAACGTTTGTAGGTGAATGTGGTCGTATTAGCGCGTGTGGGTTGTAGTTTTTATATTAATACTATTAAAATATGCCTAATTGTCGCATTTTTATTCGCCTGGATAACAGAACTGCGTCAACCCAATTTTACTTTCACGTTCTCGCGTCCTCAAGTAGATGATCGAATTTATTATTACTTATTGTAAACATAAGAACGCAGGTATTCATTCCTCCAGGCTGTCAAGTTCTATCATTCATTTAACAAAGTTTATGAACGGGAAGTACAATATATCGATGTTTGATCCTCCTAAAACATTGGGGCAAACAATGCCCGGATGCATTCTTTCTCGGCAACTCTTTCAAAGTTATGTGGCCCAATTTGGGTCGCTCTCAGAAATAAGTAGTTGTAAAGTAACATTACTTTTTTAAAAGTAATTTGTAATTGTAAAGAATTGCCTTTTATGTAGTAGTAATTATAATTAGTGAAACAACATCCGAAGCAAATAATTGTAATTGTAATTAAATTACATTTTATAAGTAATTTACCCATGTACTGCGTACATGGGTAAATTGTAATACAGTGGATGCTCGGTTGCTCCGACGAAGCTTTGTGCAAGCTGAGGCCTGAGGTTATGGCAAAGTTTCCCCGAGTGGAGTGAAGGGAGGTCGCGCGATGGGCGATCTGTTTGCAGCCTAGCTTGCCGAACGTTTTCTGTTCGGAAGCCTAGGTAATCGCACCGTTGGGCAAGCTAGGCTGCCAAACATATCGCGCTTCACGCGATCATCCCTCGCTTTGCTCTCGCGAAAGGAAATATAATCTCAGGCTCGAGTTTGCGCGAGGCCTCGTCAGAACCGCCAGGGCTCAGAGCATGCCGGCGTCCGATGCGACCATTTCCCGCTCAGCGTCTACCGCCACTCCTCGCCGCACCACCGCTCCACTAAGAGAGCTCCCCAATCCCCACCCGCTGACGACCGGATTGAAAGTGGATCCGAAACTGGGCAGAATGAAACTCCCAGTCTGCAAACCAAAACACGAACACAACGTTCTGCTCGGGTTAAACCTTAAATTTGTTCCCTCTCAATTGCAGATCCGGGCTGGGTTTAACATTTTTGATTCTGGATTAGATCCAATATTTTTGTAAGGAATGTCATAATGATTTCCGCTTTCCTAGCCTCTACGCGCTAGGCGTAATTAGAAGAGTAGGGTACAAGGGGTACTTACTTCGAGGCCCGTGACTTGATCCGGTGGAACGACGTCTATGTCAGGTTGTCTTCTCTCTTTATACTCTACTGCCGGAAAAATACAGCCGTTGCAACATGTCTTTAAGGTTGCAATTCCTGGTATAAGAAGTTAGCTAATAAGGCGTCCTGGCTCAGGAAGACGATGTGACATGACGTTTATTGACGTCTCCATCTCGGAAATTGTTTTTTTTTCCGGTTAAGATGTCGGCTATATTGCTAAATAAAGTGCGGATCACGTCAATTGTCGGTTTTCTTTTTCGTATTCGTCTAGAATTTGGCTGTAAGATAATAAATTTATGTTCCCAATTATTTTAACTAAGGTGTCGTTCTGTACACTCCGAAGCCCGTAGAGCACTTCTAATCAAGTGGATGAGAAAGCTGCGATTGCGTACGATTTTAATTTTACAATGTGTGGGCACACTCATAACAACGAATCCTTAATCTTCACTTATCATTGATAAGAGCCTTATTAGTAATGTTTTGTGATCACTATATTGCTCTGAAGGTGAACTATAACTACATTTCAGGTTTTACAATTTGTATATGCCCAGCTCTTATATTAGGAAATTCAGAATGTGTTCACAGGGCCATGTTCGCGTTTACATCGTAAACTACTCGCGTTCTTACGACCTCTTTCTATTGGTGTAACATTATTACGCTTACTTCGATGGTTTCTTTTACATAGGTTGTGTTGGTTTATGTCAGAGGTTATATTCTACCAACACTTTCAAGAAAAATGCCCGCCATATTGCTTATGCCGACTAGGGTCTTTCAACGCGTTTCCAGGCAAAATGGCCATCATCAAAGGGCGGCGAACAAAAGGAACTAGCAATATTATCTAACAGCTTCAGAATATGAGGGCGTGGCGAGTCCGGGAAATCTAGTTATTACTCCACAGGCAACTTAACATTAGCTGATAAGAGTGCCGAAGAACTGCTCACAAAGCCAGAATAGTCAAAATAAGAAGCCGCACCCTCTGCTTGTTAAGCTGTCCATTACTAATATGTGAGACCTCTACATGCAAATAAGCAATATATCCGGTCCAACGTGGTAGAAAGCCTTAAAGTGGTAAGCCGGAAGTACAAAAGTACCGCCCCCCCCCCCCCCCCCCCGGTTTGCACCATGATTTAAGAAAAATTGACTTCTCATCACGTGACCTCACATATCCATGACGTCACCGCTAAGGTGGTGGCGCTCCGAGCTCGTTTATGAGAATTGGTTCGGTGCGCGGCCGTTGTGACGTGCTGCTGCTTGCCGACGATTTCAGAGTTTTTCGTGCTTTCTCATGCAGGTAAATCCTGACAAGCTGAAGGAATGAAACTTTATACGCTCTTGGTGAAGATCGGCCTGGATACTAGCACCGGCAACACAGCATCACTCGTATTTCCATAGAGGTTCTCGGATCCCAAGATATGTTCGACGATTGATATAGTTTTAGCATTGAATTTTTATATTTCCTTAATATTGTTTGAACGTTGTACTCTCTGAACATTGAAGGGAAAAAGGTACGCGTTGCGTCTAGAGTCTAGGGGAAGCTGTTTCAGCGTTAGGTCACAGCATAATCACAACAACATTTAGTGAGGAAGGTCCGGCAATATTTAACTTTTTGTGCTAATCAACGACGTTACGTATTGGTAGTTCTCAAGATTTTCATACAGATATGCTTTCAATTTAGTGATTTCACTGCGCTTTAGAGCAGTTCATAAAACAGTTCATTTCTCCCCTTGGCGCTCACAAGACAGTTAGGAAATCTTCACATGTTAGATTGGTCAGTACGCAGCACCATTGCATCCAATGTCCTCCTTTGGAAATTGAGATATTATTAGGGTTTCGAACTTGCCCAGATGGGTATCTAGAGTCCACAATAACCTCCCCCGTGTATGATGACACTCCTTTTAGGTGTTTGTCTCCTCCCCCATTAAAAAATCTAGAATAAAAAATATGGAACCCAGCTCCTTAGAGCTCCAGATTAAGCACCGCCCATATCACCAACTAGTTAAATTTCAATAACTTGTAAACAAAAATGTTGTGCAATGCTTCACTTTCATACGATTTATTTCAGCAATAATTTATTTCATCAAAGAGCCCATTGCATCTGCCGCCCGATTATTTACTTGTAATTAACCGAACAATATTACTTGTATATGGGTTCGTCCTTGCCCGAAGAAGCAGTCTTGTAGCAAAATATGCGCCGCCCATACTTGGTTTAACCATTACTTTGGAAAAATAGTAAACGCTGCAGCCCCCCGAGCCAACCACTGACGGAGTAAAGTGACATGACGACTCTCCGCAAAAGGAGAGAACTCCGATCATATGCCGTCACGTGCCTCTCACCGACGTGCATATTGGGTCAAGGGGACTGTATCATCGGCGGTTTGTCAAACTCTGGTGAAATGAATTGCTGTAGGTAGTCCGCTAACTCCCTGAGGCCTTATTACTTCGGCAGGAAATCTATTCATGTTTTTTTTTGCCAAGAATAATGTCAGTAATTACTTGGAACTGGGCTCAGCGCCTATTCGACTAGAGTGCTGTATCAGTGTTTTATGTGAACTGGGGTTCAGTCACGTGCTTTACGCCGAAACAAATAGCGACTTCAACGTCGATTGATGGCGCTTTTGCAAACGGTCAATTTTCATATGTATATGTAGTTAACGTTATTAGATCTATCAGTTGGCAAGCTAAATGAAGGAGTGGCATTCGAAAATAGTTCTTCTCTTGTTTCCTGCACATCAGAAGGTTCCATCGGATGGAGTCGACACCAGCGTCAACGCCTCCACGGGCAACAAAGAAGAACTGTTTTTTAAGGACGCTCTTTTGCGCCGGCGCTGCGCAAACCTTATGTTGAGCATAAGAACCACGATATGATTCTTTTCCGCTGCAGGCAATGTGCATCCAACGTTCCTCCAGGTCCGGCGCTTCTCTCCATGGGTCGGGCTGATAACGTAACAAGTGCCCCCGAGCGCACCCGCCACGAAAGGGCCCCAGGCATTCTGGGAAGCTTCTCGCGGGACTTTTATCTTGCACATTATATACAACATCCTGCTGCAAAACAGTTCGTTCACCCAGAATCATCACATACTATTAAACTAGATGTTCACAGGTGTGTTCGTTTTTGTAATTAAAAAGTCCCAGAAATAATTATTCTTTTGGAGTGTAATGATTGTTTTGAATATTTGGGCCAGTTTCGCGCTAATTAATATTAGTGTGCTATGACGTCATTATCACGTGTATGTCGGTATACATTTCATCTCTTCAATTTCTACGAGGGACAATGGAGGAAATGAATGATTAAATAACATTTTTACGTAACTGGAGCTTGTTTTGGGGCACACCAGATGTTCAGGAGAGGAGGATGGACCGTGCGTCCCATGCGACAAACTTAGTTGATTTATTCATATTGGGGGTCTGATTTTTGAGTGTCCTCGAAACCTTCATCGCATGCGGTGAACAGTATTCTTGGTGGTTTTGGCTCCGAAGGGGTAAAGACTTGAGCGTGAATACGATGGATGTTTGGTTAGTATATTTAATATGTTTATTTCCACATGATTATATTAGTATTGGTTATTATGAAACTGTTTAATAACAAGTTCGTTTCGCGTCTATCTTGCGTCAGACGTCAAGTCATAGTACCTGTGCTCTTTGTTGTCAGATGGTGCTTCAGCTACTAGCTTGTCAGTGTTCAGTTTGTCGAGTGGCGCCACCTGACTCCATGGTTAAGTGATCCTACATCATGTGCCGTCACCAGGGAAAAACAATACGATAGGTTTTGAAAATGTTTTTGAATATTTAAATAATATTTATTTGATTTAGATCGGACGAATTTGATTTATGTCGCTATCGACAAAAATAGTCACGCTTAAACGCTGCACGTATGTTTAGATATGATATATGAATTGATCGATTTAATGATTGATTGATTAAAATATGGTAGATTGACGGGAAAAAATAATTGCCGTAAGTTTAAAGTAAAGTTAAATTGAATATCTTTATTGATGTAACCCCCCCCCCCCCCCCCCCCTTTCCCCAAACTAGTATATCTAGTTATCAAGCGTGATTTGGTTTTTTTTTCACGATTTGATTTGCTTGCAATCAGACATCACTGTTCTAGTGTTTTTTTTTCTTTTGTGCTTTGATTTGCTTGAAATATGACGGTACATAACTGACGAACGATGTGGAAGGTAGAAAGAAGGCTCGATTCTGCGATGTGTTGCAAAAGGAAGCTCCCTCGTGCTCACCTCATGTACATATTTTTTCCTAAATATTTTTTTATTTTTGTACAAAATTTTAGTGCAAAAATAATCAAACGTTAGAGAAAGCGTACTTAAAAAGTAAGAACTATTTTTGAGGGTATTTTGGAGAGATAGGTTTCATTTAAATCAGAACAGTA
>JAZHYW010015283.1:0-64492 GCA_037355805.1 Ixodes ricinus
AAGTACTTGTTAATAAGTCCGCTATTCGGTGGAGGTTGTCTCAAGGGCAAGTGACTGTATACCTATATTGTTCTTTGGAAAATACAGAGACAAATTTGTCAGAATTGTTCGTTGATATAATGTTGTCTACCTGTAACTCTGCGGGGTGCTGCGCTTTTCGAAGAAAGCTCTGTTAAAATGGTCCGGGCTGTAACGAGCTATCTTTGAACATTGCAACCGAACCAACAGAGTCAGAATAATGAACGCCAATAACCTAGCATACAAGGAGTAGAGAGGAAGGGGGAAAAAAAAGGGGGGGGGAGGGGGAGGGCTGCGGCAGTTGCGGCCTGCGTTCGGCGCCGTTAGTACCATCTGTCGGAGCTCTGTGCAGATTTCACTCTGTGCAGATTTCACTTTCTACCCAGACCTAGTTCCATAGTCCCCGCAACGACTCGCGTCGCTAGTTTTTCGCTACCAAGGTGGAGACTACAACTGCACCCGGCTGACATAACGATGCCGCGTCATTGTGTCACCCGACGTCAATGCCACATGATGACGCGGTAACACGTGACTTCACATTGTCATATGACGTCATGACGTGACGAAACATCACAGTCTTCACATAGAAACCGATGGCCCCAGAGTTTCCTCTCTCAGAACTCATCACTGTTCCAGCTTCACGGACAAACAGCAACTATTACGACTCCGTGATGTTACCAGCTAGACATCACCATCGATACTACATGCCGTGGACACGTAAACCATAAGAGCTGGCTCTACAAATGCTCTAGATTGACATAGAGCATCCGGTTTTCTTCTTCAATGAGTTTTGGAGCAAGCTTTTCTCATGCTTTGTCATTGTTCCTATGAGGGAGTACATTGTCGCTGCTTTGCCTATGCGTTTCTTGCCGCCGGATCTGCTTTTCGAACAAAGCTGCTCAATTTGCACATTTTCATTTTTTCCTCAAATGTCACGCGCTTCAAATAACTTCGGAGACACGAATTAACAAAACATATGGTACCCCTTGTTCTTGGCTCCGCATTAACCAAATACCCCAAAGCTAGTTTTGCCTAAATAAGTACTCGATTATTTAAACTTAGTTTTATTATAAGGCTTTCACTTTTTTATTGTCTCGTATCAAACCACTAGCCGTGATATTGATGCAGTACATATTTTAATTTTGTAAGTATTATTTGAGTCTTCGGCAAACCTATTCGCGGAAATCTTTATATATCATTGAAAGAAAACGAACATGAATTGTTCCAATAAACGGAAAGTTTGCCTTATGTTTTCAAACTGAGCATTTCAAGAACACAGCAGACGTCGTGCTAATGCAAAAATACAAACTGTTTAGTCAAAGTACATTATGACCTCCTCATTCACCAGACTGCTACAGTAGATCTCTCAGTTATACGCGTGGTTTGTTGGAAAGTTGACCCATAAACATGTTTCAGGGTTTTAGGCCGTGATTCGCTTCGTAGTTTTATTTATTGTGTATGCTATAAAACGAATTGTTTCTAAACACTTCCTCAAGAACTCCTGATTTTCCCTAATAACAAGCCCAAAAGAAAGCCCCTAAAATTTGGGGATGGGGAGCAAATAATGCATAAATGAATGAAGCAGTACACTAGTTATTATCTAGTAAACAGAAAAATCATAATCTTCCGTGAGCACGAAATATCTGATCTGACAAGATATTTGGGATAATAATCCAGCTATAGATAACTTCCTTTCACCAAATCTTCAGAAGCATTGCGCGGCAAGTGCTTGGTACTTTCCCGGAGAGTGAATCACAGCAATTAGTACTCAGAGATTTTGTGTTGAATATGTAAGAACTTACAGAGTGCAACCCAGGTTCAACGTGAGGCACGCGTCTTACCATGAATAGATAGCGTATTGAGCGTTGTGATCATGACCATTTTCGGACCGTTGCCGCATTTCCAAGTCACATCATAAGGTGGGCTGGAGTCCCACAAGGTTGAATGACCTATCCACTTCACCACTGCCGTGTTGTTTGGCAGGACGGTAAGTGTCACGTTTTTCGGATCCCGAGGGACTGAAAAAGAAATCAGGGCACTTAGACAACCCGTAAGGTAAAACAGTGCGAAAGCTAAGGTGGGCCGTCGGTGCCTCTAAGGTGTCATTCTAGCAGATGAACTAAATAAACGTTAAAGGTCCGAATGCGCACCATAGAGTACGCATAGGTTTTGCTAATAAACCCAGTAATATACCGGACGAGAATTTCATTGCGTTTTGTAACCAATAAGGGTTTATTAAGTAAACAGAATTTCATGTACTTCTTAAACAATTATATTGGGCACAAACTAGGACAGCCATTCGGTAATTGAAGAGAACTTCCAAAAGTGCGCGCCCAATTTTGAAGTTTGGAAAGCGACGAAATTTCATGGGCATGCATGAACCGTTCCCTTTCGTTGGTGTGGTTGCCTGAACGTGTTATGCAATGTTATTGGATATACACTAACACCGCCTTGTGGTCACTGAAGAACACTTCCGAAATCGCGCACTCAAGTTTTGAGCATTGTAGCTCCACCTAATTTCACGCTCGTGGTTTCGCCGGCTTAACACCCACCTACCTTTATTCGTTGTGTCGCCCGAGAACCTTTCTGGCACTAATAGCGAAGACGGTTTGTTTTTATTGTTTCCATTATTGGAAGTCTCATGTTTATGTTTCTACGTGCCGCCATGTTCGACGAAAATATTCCCTGGAGAAGGGGAACAAGATGGACAAAGGACAAACACAAATCTCCAAACACACCGCCATCGTGTCACGTGACGACGTATAGTCACATGACATATGACTGTCACGTGACCTCACATTGTCATGTGACGTCATGACATCACGCAACTCACGTTGTCACATTACGTCTCTAAGTCGCGTGGCGTCAGTGATCAACGTGACTTGACATGACAATGCAACAACATGGAATTAGCTGACGGAAGGTAACAGGTAGCATGATTCTAGGCGTTATGTCAATATGAAATCTTTTGGCGGAGTGCCGAAAATGGCTCGTGTCGATATCGAGTGCGGTCGACGGCGCGAAACCCGCGAAGTGTCCCACAAACTGCAATCGCACTAATAAAGAAATTGAATATAGCAACACATCATTCCAGAGGGTCAACGGTCGCACACTTTATACTCATTCCTCAGGAGCGTCGGGCGCATGTCTTTACGTTCTTTCGGCGCGTGCCTTGCCAAGAATCCAACGAGAAAGCGAAGACACGCGTACATAATGTAAATAACGCGAAAGTGAATTGAAACGTGTTATTAAAATAACGTTGTAAATAATGAAAACTTTAATGTCAACAACGTGAAAGCGAATTGGCGCGTGTTACGAAGAATGCACCATAAACATAACATGTTTTTGCTATTCAACCAACACGCGGTCCTTATGTGCCGTTGCTGCGGTGGCGCTGCTACTGGCAGGGCGCATGTGCAGACGCTGCATTTCACGCGGACCCGGTTTCTGCGGACGCGCAGTACCCATACCTCGTGTGGACGTGTTTGTAAACAGCGATTTGGCCTATAGTTACTGCCAGGTTGAGAACGCCAAAGAAGCGTCTCAGCTGTGCCGCCCTCAGCGTGCACTCGTTACCTTTGACAACGCTTCGGCGTCGCGTGCGTCTCGAGCATGCACGAAGAGTTTAAGCACGATGAGAGGTAACGGGCACGTGTGGGAGGCCGTGTGCTGGAAAGAGACGCCCTGCCGTTCTCACCCTGTCAATGACCATAGTCATAGCCTCCTATATACTCACAAAGCCTGGCACATTGCCACAAGAAGCGGCCGCCGAAATGGAAAAAGTGGAGCGGCAGACAACGGATGAGAGGAGAGCCACGTACGTGACTGGCGCCCCTGCGGCGAGACACCGAAACACACTTCTCCCGAGCGAATAAGTACGTGGGTTTTGGGTCCTCGTCGCTGCAAAGCTGTGCGCTGCCGTCCAGGTTCCCCAAGAAATGGCTCTTTGATGCTCTGTGCTACCACATGCTAGCGCTCCAAATCTGCGACCGGGAATTCTGGCTCCATCGTAGAATTGCCAAGCCTTGTGAGTATAGAGGAGGCTATGCTATAGTTCAATTTTAAGGTAGATTCAAAGCGTGCCACTCTGCATTAGACTGAATTTACCCTAGTCTGCCATGCATCAAACATTTTCGGTTTCCTCAAACGCCAACAATGAGGTGTGTGCTCCTGTAAAGATAATTTTAGTGGATATAATTGGTAAACGCAATGAACGTTAAATAATCAGTAAGAGTTCTTAGAACATTAATTAAGACCATTTGCACATTTTCTTATGGAATAATCTTATAAATATCCGCAGATTGGTGCGACTGTGCCCAAGCTTAATTACGATAAGCAATTTTTACGGAGGTTCGCCTACTTCACGATCTAAATTTCTTACCCAATTCTGGAACATGTACTTCCGACGAGTCAGACGTTCCACAACCGCGGTAATTGCAGCCTCTTAAGAACACAGTATGCGTTACTCCAGGAGTTAGGTCATTGATGGTTATAATCCCGCTGCTGTCGAACAGCGTGCTCTCTGTCACACTGCTGATTCTGCACTTGTCTGCTTCTACGGAGCAGTTGAGCCAAGTGGAGTTGTCCAAAGACACCTGCAGAAATAGAAATAGCATTCCACACATGCTGTGTTGATATGATCAATTGAGGGTTTTGGTAATGAATTAAATAATATTAATACATTTGATTGCACCTTCAAACGTACCGAATCACTTAGAGACTCGCAGAAGCATAAATATTCTTGTGCGCAGAGCATGACAGGCAACGGAGATTCGAAGTAATTATACAATCACAAAAAAAAACATTCAGAGGAAGAACACAGAACAACCGAAACAGCCCGTAATAAAAGTTCAGGAATCATAGTCTTTACGCCAGGATCAAAGGACTTATTTTAGCCTTCTCTAAGCTACTACAGTTGTACGAGATCAGATGGGAAAATAATAATGAGGTAGGTAAAAATACCGTAGTCCTTTCACCATTTGTGAAAACCTTCGGTAACATAAACCTTTGTGCTCTTACGTACTTGTCTTGCTTGTCTAGCGGCAGTTTATATATTCAGTTGAAATATGTTTTACTCGTGCTGCATAAATATCAATTATTTCAAATGGGACATAGTTTAGGGTCAGTATTTTTAAACGGATTTTCACTTCAATGCTTCCTTTTACGCGTCCTCTACGTGATGTAATGTATTCTCAAAGTCTTGCGATAATTAGAGCAAGGTCTATAAATAATTATTTTGTACTGGAGGAAGAAATCTCCCAGGCCGTACACCATAAATTTAAGAGGCATATCTGTCGTGGATCGCGTGCGCTATAGATATACATACACCGATTTAAGGTGTCTGGCTAGGTAATAGATGTGTGCATCCAAAACAAATCTCCATAACAAAAATATTTTTTTCGATCATACATATTTTAGTGGTAGGCATATACAGTTTTTTTACAATTTTATAAGTGTTGGGCGTATGGTACGATGTTTTATTATCTGGTGGGAACTACGGAAGTACCTTATTTGCGTTTTATTGACGATAAAAAATATATAGTTGTTTTTAACATGCCATTCGTCAGCATATATCAATATGGAAAGATAACATACCGCCGAATTTGTAATTCCCAGCCAAAACCAAAGTAGAGTCCTTGGTGTTGGCGTAACTAGTAAGAAATTTGGTAAAAGGCTATCGCAACCAGGGGTACTGCAATTTAGATAAAACACCCAGGGCCAATTGAATCAAATGCTTTTTGGTTCAAAGATTCTGTTAAAACAAAATTGTTTCTATCAGTATTGTTTTTTCCCCAGTACTGTAATTGTCCCTGTGTTCCGACAAAACACGTACTAAAAATGACAGTACAAAACATTTTTTTCACTAAATGAGGTTTTTGACATAAACAACCTGATCATGATCAGCTATGCAACCGACAAAGTAAAAATTAGTTTGTCGTTGAAGGATTTTTTTAACTTTCTTCAGTTTTAAAATGGGCCTTACAACATAAATTTTAGGCCGCTGGGAATAATTCTGTTAGCGAGATATGAATTTGTTCTTTTCAGTACCATATATTTCTTTATCAATTCCTTACAACCAATTACCTTATGCACAACATTCTTGGTCTTTTTATGTTTCTATTATGTCTATGCAAACGAGTGACATAGTTACTTCTTTAGGAGTTTTATATTTTCCAGTATTTTATTTACTTGTTTATTTAATCTAAAGGCCTTCACGGGTAACCATAATCTGTAAGCTTCCAAACACTTCTTCACTCAGCTATCCCAGAGAATAGATTTGAATATTTGCCACAATCTGCCCGTTCCGTGACATAGTTGCATTATTTCTGTGGTAATTCATGCGTTCTTTCGTTTGGGTTTATTCAACTTAACTTTTCTCTAAGAGCTGTTCTAAACACTCACATTTTTCAGTCACCTATTGATAGCCGTATGATTTAATGATCTGAAAACACGCCAGCCATATGCGTTAAATAATTTACCTATTTTAGTAATCTAGATTTATATTATATTGATATTTTGGTTCCTCATTTAAGGAATAACCAAAGACAACGAGATACAAAACCTTTATCTGCTACATTTTGTTTAATTACACCTGATAGTATCCTAAGTTTGTTCCAGTTACTTTCCAGCAATATAATTGATAAAGCTGCTTTTTATTCGACGTCCTAGGCACTCTTGAACTTCAAAGCTTCATATCCCAGTTTTGAGCCCAAAAGAAGGCAACTCCGCTGCGTGATTGCAAAGTGAAAGTTTGGGCCAGTTGGTTCATGTTCAGAATATAAAGCGCCAAAAACGGCAGGACAAAGAGGGGAGTAAACAAGACGAGGCGCCTCGTCTTGTTTACTCTCCTCTTTGTCCTGTCGTTTTTGGAGCTTTATATTCTGAACGTCATTGCAAAGCCGGAAGATTTGCAATGAGCGATCATGGTATGTTATAAACGCTAAATCTATCGCTGCTGGCTTCACTCAAGAGTAAAACTACTCAAGTAAATCTGCCCATTTAATATTTTTATTTGTTCTTTTCTGTTTTTATTTGCGTATATATTTTATGTGTAGCTAGTATGCGCTCGTTTCGCGTGATGTCGTAGGTTATTTTGACTACACGAGCTTATCTTAGGGAGGTTAGATACATCAGCTTGAGCGCATTTTACAATTCTAACTTTAATTTCGGTGAGCAGATTTCTAAGACGGCATATTTGAGACCTAATTCGAATATCTTACAGGTTCATAAACCACGGAAGCGGTTTTCTTTCTAAACACTCTTTCAAACAATATGAAATAAAAAATGGCGTTTTTATTCTCACTTGCAGATGTTTTCTTTATTTTATTTTTAAACTGATGCCGTTTTTTTATTTATAACTGCAATCCTGAATGGTAAGCGATTTATTTTATTTTTTAGTTTAAGCAATATTCGGGTGTCTAATTAAAAGTAGCACGAATTATTTTCAAGAGGAAGGGCTCCTTGTAGTAGAAGTTTTCCCCGCTAGGCGCGTTTTCTACGTACCCCTCTGTATCAACTGTCGGCGTTTCTGTGAGACGCTGCGTTCGGCGTTAGTAAATTTTTTTTTGTATTTCTATTTTGTGATCGGGAATTTATACGAGCGACATGCGGCCTGCTGCCTTGAAATATTGTTTCCTGTTGAAGAAAAATCTGGCGGGAACGTTTGCTACGGTACAGACGGCTTACAAGAAAGCTGCTCTGAGTAAAAAAAAACAAACTCTAGGAATGATTTTCAGTTTAAAACACGGCGAACTGTCGATTGACGATCAACATTCTTTCAGGCGTCCCTCGACCAGCCGAAATAAAAAGGCTGCGGCAAGAATTCGTCAAGCTATCTTCGATAACCGCTGTCAAACCATTGATGAACTTGTGGAGTTGACCAGAGTGTCGCGAAGTTACTGTCAGCGAATTTGTTGTATGATTTGCACATGGAAAGAGTTGCAGAAAACTTCTTACCTCTTCTGCTCCCACCTGCATTCAAAAGGGCAATCGCTTGATAAATATACCTTTGTTAAAAAATAGGTTGGAGTGCGACCCTGAGTTTTTTTATTGTCATAGCCGGATATGAGTTTTGGTGCTACGGTTAGGACCCCGAAAAAAAAACAGATAAGCAGCATATGAAAAACTGACACTTCCCTACAGCCTAAGAAAGCACGGCAAGTGATATTCAACATTAAAACAATTAATGAATGTGTCTTTGACGTGAGAGGGGTATTTTGCATTCGCATTTGTTCTTCCCGGTCAAACGGTCCACCAAGGTTTTTTTTTATCTGGAAGTATTGAGAAATGTACGAAACGATTTGTGGAAGAAACCTCACGAGTTGTGGCAAACAGGAGACTGGTTCGTCCACCATTACAACTCACCAGGGCACACCGCGCTCTGGTGAGTTCAGAAATGTTTGGCCAGAAATACCACGAAAAAGAAAAAAAAAGAAAGAAAAAAAAAACAGAAACAACAAAAACAAAACGTACCCCGCCCACGCTTTTCACCTCCTCACCTCGTTGATATTTGTTTTTATTTATCCGGATGAAAAATGTTGTCGAAGGAAACGGTTGGCCGGTTTGGAGGAGGTTGAAAAGAAGCATCGCACGCACTAAAAAACTTTAAAATCAATCAGTTTAAAAGTCGTTCTGGGCATTGAAAAAAAAAAAAAACGGATCAACAAGTGTATTGGATCAGGCGGGAAGAGCTTTGAATGTGAATACAATTTTAGCGTGTCAAAATAAATACACGATTTTTTAAAACAATTTCTGTTTCCTTTTTATCTCGCCTCGTACAATCCTTATGTGCTCTATGTTCAATGTGGTTTTTGAGACAAAATCATGAAGCCTTAAGCAGGGCATCCGAATGGGTGCGCTTTTTATTTTCATTTTTTGAGTGAACATGGGGGTTTACCATGTGCTATACATATGCAATGCCACGTGAAATGAAGAGTCAACATTTGACGTTTATCGCGCTTCCTCCCGAATGCATGAACATTTTCCCCCTTGTAACCGCCAGGAGCCTGCACATTTTGTTAGCGATCAATGTAGAGATCAAAAGGCTCCTTCGTTCGTGACTTGTGACTTTTTACTTTGAAAGCGATAGGCAGAAATAATGAAATGTTCATGGCTTTTAAGAAAACTTCTAAATATTGTTACACACCTGTGGATACTGCACGGCACTTCTAAACCAAGTCTTAATGGCCAATTTGTTATGTGATATTTTATTAGATTTAAAGGAATATCATAAAAGTGAAAAGTTGTAATTTGGGACGCTAAACTAAACAATAAAATAAAAATAAAAAACTAAAAAAAGCTCCGATGTCATATTCGGGCTAACAATACTTTATTTTGTTAAGTAAAATTTGTTATAGTGAGCATATAGTTTTGTAAAGAAAACGAACAAACAAATATATTGATATCAATTCCACTTTAGGGTTTCCGCGTATAAAGAAGAAAGGTATAATGATGTGGTGCAATATAGGAAAATCGTTCTTGCGGTAATTTGGGTGAGACTATAATAATACCCGATAATACTCAAATGCATTTTAAAGACGGGAGAGTAGTGGAATTCGTTATCGAAGTACAAACATTAAGTACTAAAATGTCCTGTTTACCACGCTGTCCCCATACCTACCTGAACGTAGATCATTTCTGTGTCCTTGAACCTCCAAGTAAATACAGCTGTTCGTGCGTTATTTCCGATGAAGACAATAGACGGCGAAGCTGGAACTGGAATGAAAAAGTCTTTAATAAAAAAGGCTCGCATGCATTTTTAAATGCTTATTTTCGAAACTGAACAAAATGTAATGAGTCTAAGCAAAAGTGCAATCTGGCCAGTTTTTTATGTTGGGGGGGTTAAGGGGGGGGGTAGCAAATGCTCTATTCTACGCGGGTAACAAGTGCTTTCCCCGACTTCAAAATCTCTAACTTTTTAGAAAGTAAAAAAAAAAATATTTTAACCTTTTGTGATTTAAATTGCGAAGTATGAGCGATTCCATTGCAAATACGCACTTCTATTTTTGTGGGACGTGTGCTTAATTTATTAACGAACCACTTCATTCACTTACATCACACAAAACGCGGGCGCAGAAACGTCGATGTCGAAATCCTGGCTGTATCCTGCAGTGAGTACTGGTTACGTGTTTCAAAAAAAGGTAGCCTTATATACTGATGTAGATCATGCACTTTTTGTTTTGTATACATTAGAGGGTGCGCCATACCAGTTATACTCAGCCTAACATTGTGGTTTATACACATATGGTCCTAAGTGTTTGTATCTTGCACCATTAAAATGTACTCCTGGACTTGTATATTATAACACTTTCCATTTTTATTGTCCTCCTAATACTTACTGCAATATATATTAGAATCTATTTCAGTAGCTATATTTAAGTGGTTTTCGATATGTAGCTCACGATTTGTATTTCCAAATACTCTTTCACATAATTTCTGCCCAAACATAACCTCAACGCATGAAGTTACTGATCCAGGTTGTCAAAATTCCACAAGCTATTGAAATATCCCGAGAAAAACTTACAATAAAAAAAGCAAACAAATCACAAAACACTCTTACTCTTGGCATGAACTTGTTTAAAAAAATTGAACATGTAGATCTCAGTATGTGGCAGTTCGTATTCCAAATAATAGTGTTCTATAGTTCCACATCGACAGAAATAGCTGTAGCTTGTTCCTACCATGATCAATTATATCATTAGTGATATTCCTACAATATCACGAATAAAATCATAGCCGTTTCATAGAAAAAAACACTGGCTTGTTTGATACTATTTATGTTTTAATAATTATATCACATACTTGAACAGTAAAAGAGGCATTTACCTGGTGATGCCGTCACAGCACGAATACTACCTGGTGAACCACAGCCACTGGAGGTGCATCCTCTCGCGAACACTGTATAGACCATGTTCGGCTCTAAGTTACTTAGTATGACGATTCCAGTAAGGTAAGGTTGTCTCTCGGTGAGCTTAGGTTTAGTTTCGCTCAGGCAGTCACTTTCAGCGTCGCAATTCTTCCAGGTAGAGTTGTCTCGGGAGATCTGTAGGTAGAAAGTACAAGTACTCAATATTTTGCAATTTCGTTATCACTGTTGGCTTTTCGGTTACTCGACTGGTATCTCAATATATAATCCATCTTAACTGTCTGAATTAATTAACTTCTTTTCCAAATACTCGATTTTAAAATAATAGGATCGAATCTTTTTTTTTTTTTTTTACGTTCAGATTGCATAGGAACTTTATGTTCTGGACAAACGCGTGAATATCCAGTAAAACTAAACGAGTTTTGAGTTTCTGAAGAAACAAAGCTTTATAGCGTTTATGGTTTTTCATAGGTGCATGCCCCTTTGCAACTAATCTTGTTAACAATTAAACGAGAAAAACGTTTACCACTGGTACAGGCTAGGTGGTTGACTCCTCCTTCGTTCTGGTCAGACTTTCGTATGTAGAATATATGCGTCGAGCTGACTAAATCAGAACTAGAAAAAAATATCAAACCAGCGGTCGTCATACTACCATATTATAGCACGTCGTGTCGAACCAGAAATTTTATATTTCATATTCTAACCAGGCGACGGAAAACTGCTTGAAGAGAGCTTTATTTCATTCTAAGGACTGGTGAAAAACAAAACAAAAACAGACATAGGCACCTCAATAAAACATTAAAGTGAGATAGTTGGATCCAACATACTAAATATATAAACCAAGAAGGACAGATGAAGACATAAAGTCTTCCAATGCACCCCGATATTCTGAGACAAAAGTCCCCAGTCAGTTCTGTGAACAAAAATAAATGGAGCTTTACGAGGTGCAGATCACCAAAGCTTGTTTAAAAGAATGTTTCAGTGCGACATCTGTTTCATTGTCAGACGAAGAACTGATATACCTCCGCCATCCTGCATGCTATGAGCGGCGGTTCTCTTGTATTAGTGGACTTTCAAAGCACGAAATGCTTTTTAACGCTACTCCCCAATGTCGAAATGATGTCCGTCCTTCCGTCCGGGCATTTTCTGCTTAATATTGCAGAGAAAGTGGCGTCACGTGACGTCACCTGACATCACGTGACCTATAAATCTTAGGAAAATTGACTGCACGTTAGTTGTACGTCAACTCAGTTTCCCGAATAAATGTAGCGAGAAAATTAACGCCTTGAGGTAAAAACATGAACTCAAATTCCCTGCCAAATTTAGCGCGAAATTGACGTGTTTTGACCTAAACACAAATTCAGTTTCGCCGCTAAATTTAGCGGGAGAAATCGACGTCACATGACCTGACCTTCCCAACCATTTAATTTCCCCTCTAAATTCAGCAGGAAAATATACATCACATGAGAGACAAATTCACTTCAATACATTTTATGTATTATAGAACCTTGAAGGTAAAAGCCGCTTTCAATCTTTTTTTTCTTTCTGAACTTCCTTCAAAGAATTGTTAAAATAACTTTTAAAATGTAGTTTTCTTGTTTTTCTTTAATATTTTTTTCATCATCTTTATGAAATAATATTATTGTGTCGTTTTGTTTTATAAATTCATTTTTTAAATACCAAGTTCCTTGTACTTCTTTGTTTCGTTTTTTCTGCGTTGAGTACAGCTTCTCCCACTTCTTTCTTATCTTCCTTACATTTTTAATTAAAACAAAACGCGAGGTTTGAGTATAGCGCTGCCCTGTCTTTAAGTTCTCATCTGCCCTATGTGCTTTATATATTTAGTAGGTACCGTATTTAGTCTCTAAGTTCAGTGACTGCTGTGCTGACATGCACCAAATCAAGTACATTGGTTAGCAATGATGCAGCACGCGTGTTTTACTGTGCTGCTCTTTACCGCGATCATGTCACTGATTACCGCTGTCCCTAAAAATAATCCTTTAATTCTGCTACCAGTGTATGAACTACCAAAATTGCTATTATTTTTTAACCCGGGAGAGTGGCGAAAAGAAGGACAAGACAACACGAATCTCGTAACAATTGCTGAGGTTTATTTCACTAGACATAATCATAGACAACGATGAGAAATAACCCGAGCAGACAAAAAGAAGATACTCATGACAATGCTGACGTCACGCGTACCGAAACCATTATACACGTATATAAAGAGGGTATAACATATCAACCCCCAAGTCAAGACTCAGCAAATCTGAGATGATAGGTTTCACCGTGATACGTATAAGACAAACTGAGAACTTTGTCAAGGTGGAAAACCGAATGACTGTTAAGCAACAAAAGGAAATATATCAGTCAACTGCTAACATACCCAGAAATATACAGTAGTAAGTTGCCCTTTCTTCTTTTTTTGCTTAGCATTCATTCGGGTTTTCTCTTTCACTTTGTGCTCTGTTGGCATTGCACGTACTTATCACGGAGAAATCTTCCATCTCCAAGATGCGGAGTCTTGGTTTGGGTGTTGAGGGTACCCCTCCAGATACGTTTATTCTTGGTTGGATACACGTGACGTCAACATTGTCATAAGTGCCTTATTGTGGTCTGTTCGGGTTCTTTGTCTTGGTTGTCTATTTAAGGTTGTGTTTTGTGAAATAAGCCTAAGCGAGTATGGAGGTTTGTGATGCCCTATCCTTCTATTTCCCCACTCTCTAGGTGTTAAGAAAATGTCAGTTCTAAACCAGCTTGCTTGCATCCTCGCATTAACTTCATGAATCTAGGTTGATGCAACTAGATAAATAACTCAGTTTAAAATTTTATTTCTGTTTTGATATAAACGCAGTTACACATACGATCACACGAAGACGCATAGTGGTTATAGCCCGGTTGTACCGGTGGGAAAAACTGCAAACCAAAAATGGCGGCCCTCGATATTTGCAAGCAATAGAATAACAAAGAAAAATAAACATTTATTAACTTACAAATACTCGCAACGGAAGGTACGAAAGATAATGCAGCGTTTCAGGGCTGGAGATAAAAAATTATGTTAACGTTTAAGTGTCTTTAGTTCTAAACAGCTTGTATTACTTTTCGCATACCAAAGGGAAACTGCGGCGCGCCGTAAGAGATTTGAATAGGCGGAATGATGCACGCAACAGTTGCGGTGTGCAGAAAATATTTATATCATGAATATTGAAACATTTTTAATACTACCAAGAATTACTTTACCTGCAGAAAGTTGAAGGCACTTCTGTTAAAACGCCACAGGAGCTCGATGGTGTGCAGGCTACGTCTAGAGTGCTGAAGCTCCGGTACAGGAGGAACTGCAAGGAACATGATAACTCATGAGAGTATATTTAGCATGGTGTAAGCTTTGCTAGCCAAGAGCATTAAAAAACGATCAACTTGGTGGATCTGTAAGGATGGATTAGCATGACACTTGGGAAACGCCCCACACGTCGCGGTTTTGCGAAACGCTAACTCTGAGCCCTTCACTTTTCCGTTTGACTCTCCCTTTCGCTTCCTCTATTTTTGTTTTGCCTCTTTTTGGCTTCGTTACGGGGTCAGTGTTAGCGTTTTCCAAAGGATGCCGTATGTGGCGTTTCTCAAGGGTCATGCTAACGCATTCCCTAAGGATCCGCCAATGAATCTTCCTTTAGTTAATTTTGCCGCCTACTTGGACCAGCGCCAGTACTTGGTCCACACTCCATTTTGTAGCGCAAACCAAAGCATACGCACTCCCCACACCTGCAGGTTCAGACGCCCCTCAGCATCGGCGCGCGCATTGGCTTCCGCCTCGTGGCGTGACCTCTCCCGCCTTTGTCCTTCACTACTCTCCTCTTCTCTACGCAACGCGGTTCCGCTTCGCACTGTTTATTGCACAGACGGACGCCGTCAGCTTTTTTCCTGTCATGTGAGTATTAAGGATAGCACATTAAAAGCGGAGAAATTATAGTAATGAATTTATGAGGTAGGAAGCATCCAATTAAGTGCATTCTGCCACATGCAGACCGTGTGCGACGGATTACGGGTATTGACATGCGAAAACTTTACGCTTTTCGTAAATAAATCGGTTATTTTTTTTAACTGAAAATATGAAATTCAATTACTGCTTACAACACTTGTAAAAAGTATATATTTTCTTGGAGTGAACAGTTTGGTTCTGATTCTAGTGCTCTAAAACTTAACTAGGGCATTACTTTTTAAACTAAGTGAAAAACTTTGACACAGCTCTAGAGTATTTATATTTCACGAATGATTAATATTCTAGGATACAAAGTATCACTTTATTATGAATGCTCGATTACCTGTGTAAACATGAGAGTGGCTTTAAAGATTTTAATACACATTACGTCACACTAAAGCTGCTTCTTCTCCTACCCACGGCAGAGATTTAGGCACTTGTTATAACGCGGCATAAGATTTGCGACCAGTCAGCTGTGTTTGGTTTGTGATCTTAAAATAAAAGCGCTCCAACCATCACGCAAAATTGTTTACGATTACATAATGTGCTGGTAAATTATGCTATAAAAAGCGCCATACAATCCCCGACTAGGAAAGAGGTTTTTAGGGACAAATTTGTGTCGTCTTGTATTGAGATCACAAAATTTTATAGTTTCGAGATCTCTACAAACACTACTATGATATCCAAAACGTTAGCAGTTCAATATTTTATACCTTACCAGATTATAATTACCATTATAATGAATGGCTTCGACGGAACGGCAAAATATGTAACAATACCTCTCCAATCGCTTTTCGACCATCTAGCTAAAAATGATGGCTAAATGGGCTTTAGCTTTAAGCATAAAAATTGTACAACATTTTCATGGATTTATTCACACAGTTCTCAACTGCATGAAAAACAGTAATTCTTAGAAGGCTTACGCCCGATTATGTTCGGATTACGTTACATATCTTCTCCACTACTAGTTAGGATAATTGTCTGTGGAAACGGTGCGAACAGTGCGAGACGAAAAAATAAATAATAACAATTGCTTGGAATCGAGCGTACAAACCAGTATACTGAGGAAATATATATTAAATTTAAATTGCAAATGGATAGCTTTGACAAACAAAAAAACTCGGGAGTTAATCAAGATTGAGCTGGGGCACTATATGATAGAAAAAGTTTTCGCGCTTTTCACGTTGCAGTTTTCACGCTTTTCCGAATACATTTTAAATATTTACCCCTGTGCCTTTATTTTTTGGTTTGTATTGGCTATGAAAATACGAAATAATGTGACGTGCTAATATTGTGTTTATAATTATTTTAATTTTCTGAACATGTGCGCGAAAAGCACGATTTTAGCGAAATGTGCGGCAGACAATTGAACGAGTATATTTTGTTTTACTTTTGTTGATGTAGCTGATTTTTATCCGCATTTTTGTTCGGTATTTTTATCCACATTTAAGCGAAGAGCATGCCGATGGACAAACTCACTCAGGCTCCAGGTCCGAGCGTGCTCAAGCGCGAACCGCGCGACGTCGTTCTTTCCCCATCCAAGGTCCATGAGCACAGCACCGACGTAAACAGTGTACACGGTGTCCGGATCTAATTTGCTGACGATGACAGAATTGTTGGTAGTCTCGACCTCGACGCACTTGCTTTCTCTCTCGACGCAGCACCGCACCAAATAAGTGTCAAGTATCTCATGCTCTCTCCTTGACTCGGTCCAGTTCACGTGTAGAGAGAATGGGCCAGTTGCTTCAACAGTTGTGGTCCTTGGTTTAAGCAAGCCTGAAAAAAATGCGCGGCCAATGTTGCTTACCTTAACGTCAGCCTCTACAACTGTTTAAAATTTTAAGACAGGATTAATTGGTTTTTGGCCTGCCTAAAGCTCTGCAGCTATCCTTCCAACCAGAGGTCGCCGTAATTAGCAAGAACAAACGATAGCCAGTTTTATACTTTTATATAGCTTCAGTTCTACGGTAGAAGCAACTAGCGCAGACTCAAGCGGAGATGTAGCACATCAGCCTAGCAACAAATATCGTTGTTTTTAACTACAAATCCGCCACGCTCTCCGGCAAAATAATTGCTCAAATGTCCTTATTAAGCTTATTGTAACATATATCAAATTTGTTTTTGCTCAATTGTATTTAAAAGTAAGACGCGGCTCCGAACGCTTTTGTATGTTACTTTTGAAAATTATTTATTTCTTTTTGACTCAGATAAGACGCAAAGTTGTTAAATTAAACAGGTACGTTAAACCTCTACAAAAGACATGTGAATCAATCTCACTGAGTGAGGAATCGCGCCGCTAAATATCCCGAACAAGTTTTGTGTTACTCATGTTTCCTCGACGTATTGGAGTGTGCTGGTTAAATTACAAATATAAGCGTAAATGACAAAACAACAACAACAACAACTGAGGACAGCACAAATCTTCCTTTCATCTGGCAACATTTGTTGTTCTGTGACGTTTCCTACTTTTCGTCTCCCGCTTTGTCAGGCTCCCACTCAAGCGGTAGCGGTTGTAGCTGTCGCAGTATGTCCCTAAATGTTCACGTCATCAGATAAAAATATGCTTGTGGTGTCTTCGTTCATTTTGTGGTTTTTTATATCTTTCATTTCTTGTTTTAAATTTAATTCTTCCAAACGGTGAACATGCTGATGCATTTCCTTAAACCCTACCTGCGCTGCGGCATTTGGGATGCTAACGTCCTATTGCCGACGAGTCAGCTTTGTTATATCGTTTTCTTGGAATGGTAATTTTACATAGACCCACATTAAATGTAAGTTTTCATTGCTCCGGCTGCTCAGTGAAGAGGCAAAAAGGCGCGCGCTTTGGTTTAAATGGTCCCTGCGTAAACAGTTTGTTTTTAAGTTTCATTAAATTGGCTTTATGATAATTTCAAGAAACCTTATTTCCGCACTCCTTGTTTATTGTGAAGATACAATAATCTTGTTTACTTGTAACATTAAGTATAACATGATAGTAAAGTTTCTTAGCTACCTTCGGACTTGCCGTAGACCCATGATTCCGTTGGCAAGCCGCAGGTGTTGTTCTTCATACAGCCTTGTATAATAACCGTATAGTTTATGAAGGGGTGAAGTCCTGTTAGTCGAGCCACCTTCTGGTTTTTGTTTGAACGATCTTCACCAATCATAGACGCCGTTCTGTATTTTGCTGTGTCTTCAGTGCCTCGAGGAAAATACGTCACCTGAGATACAAGCGAAGTAAACCATCTGGTTACATGAGCGTTTATTGCAACATCATGATGACTGAAAAAAACAAACATTACAAACCAGTAAATTCTTTTTATAGATTATCTAGCTTTAAACTGCGAAAAAGCACCATAATATAAAAAAACGTGGTCAAATAAAAAAGAAAGCCAACAAGGAGCCCTCGCGTCGCCCGTACGGAAATTCGTGGCTGAAATGGCCGAAGAAAAATTTCTGGACAGACTATACACGAACTCATGTTTACAAACAAACCGGAGCGCCCCTACCGGACGCCACCGGCGCCGCGCATGCGCGTTGGACGGTGGGCCAGAAGCCCGCCGTCGTCCATAAACAAACCATTGAATTGCGTTGTTGTCGGCATCGGTGGGAGTCCCCGTGCTCTTTTTCGCTTTGGAATTGTTGATTCTGCGTCCTCATAACAATCTCTGACTACTTGAGCGGCTTCAGCAAAATTAACCAGGCAATACTTTGCGTGAATAATGTGACGTGCGGCGATTCATTTCATGTGGACGACGCAGAATGGGCGCTAAAGCCTGACTCCCACGATGAGATTCTGCTCGCTATTTTCAGTCACGACGTCGCTCGGGCTGCAAAAGCGTGGACCGTAGCTGAGATGGTGGACGTCGATACTGAAAACCGCAAGTAGAATCGGGCATTACAAGTCGGCGATGGCCACTGGTAACAATGATCGACATCTTCTTGTATCTACTGTTTACGCTTAGCCTGCTTACCCCAACAAACCTTCAAACATGTTTTGAAGTCTGCACTTAGTTCTTATCGCAATTACCCGGTCAACGTTTGGTTTACGGGCCGCTGTCGTTTGAACGAGGCTGACGACAAAAAGCAGACAAGTTTGAAAGAGCAGAACGACAGTTCGAACGCATGCGCAATGGAGTGCGGGCAAGAAGCACCGCGTCCCGCGTCAACAATCCATTGGAATGTCACGTTGTCGGCGTCTGTGTGAGTCTGCATACTCTTTTTCGCGTTGGAATTGTTGATTCTACGTCCTCATAGCAATGTATTACCACTTTAATCGCCTCGGCGAATTTATCAAGGCTCGTTACGCCGCTAAACTTTGCGTAAATAATTTGACGTGGGGCGATTCATTCGCATAAACGCCGCAGAATGGACATGGACGCCAAAACCTTGATGAGATTCTTCTAGCTATTTTCAGTCGCGACGTCGCTTGTGTTGCAAAAGTGTAGAAGGTAGCGGCGGTGATCGACGTCAATACTGAAAATCGGAAACGGGAACAGACTGTCACGAATCGCGGGGTTTTCTTGTGGGTTTTTGTGTGGGGGCTCTCGGCCGCACCAGCTGTGCGGGATGCGTGGTGTCAGCTTTCGGCCGTACCCGTTCCCGTGCGGATGTTTATGAAACCGGGCGGAAGAACACTCTCCCCAGGTGAGAGAGGTCATGGGAGCGCTGGATGGCGTCTCCATTCTTCGAAAGTCGAAGCCGACCGAGAGCGTTGGTTTGTTGTATTTGTTATTTTGATTTTGCTTGTTGACCGAGGACGAGTGCTCGCAGCCAGGCATCTCGAACTGCGTTCGCCGCCGCGCAGACGGGCAAAGTCTCTCGCGGATTGTTTTTCGGTACTGTACTTTTGTATTTTTAGTTGCTTTGCTAAAACGAAGAGCGGTGATTGGCGCTAAGAAGCTCATTGCTGATTGGCCAGATTACGAGCCCTGAAAATGCTGCTAGTCTCCATATAAAGACGTGGACTGGCGGGAAAAGGTTGGTTCGTCTTTGGGGTTAGGAGTGCCCGGAGCTGGCCGGGACTCCGCTCGTCATTGCCCTGTTTTTTGAGTCGCGATTGTATTTTCTGTACGTAGGGCTGTGACCCTAGTTTGCCTGCGGGCCTGAGCTTTATTTTAGCCTTCGGGCGTGTTTGCACTGCGGTGCGTGTGCGTGCGCGTGTAATACGTCGAGGTCATCCCTGCAAGGCGGTGCGTGTGCGTGCGCGAGTAATACGTCGGGTCGTCCCTGCAAGCAGCGTGAAGATTCCGGACTCCGTGACGACTCCTCTTCATCGACCAGGGACTCCAAGACAGGCTTCGGCAGCGTCTGAACTACAGATAAGACTTTTATTTGATGTTGCGATTGGCTAGGGCCAACGTGTTCGATCAATTTTAAGTTTGTCTTATCGAGGGTTGTTCGGGAATGTTAGCGTTACTAACCGGGATGTTAGTGCATGTACTCCCGAGGGTTTTTGGATAGTTCGCTAAGTGATTTCTATGTTGTTCCTAGTTTGTCGCCGCGCGCCACCGACTGCTTTGTGTTAAGTCTTATTAAATTTGTGTTTGTTTTTGACCATCTACGTGTCGTCGCCTCCTTACCTGACATTGCACCGGGCGTGGACCTATCGCCTGCCATCGGTCCAACCTAGCACTTCTATTCTTTTTAAAGTAATTTTTGTTGGCCTCGGAGTGGGCTATTATTTTCATTTATTAAAGATTTTCCCCATCTCCGTGACAAACTGGCGTCCGCGACAGGACCGGTGGCGATGGTGTAATGTCGGAGAGAGGCGACCGCACCGTGGAGAATCATAGCAAGCGTGCATAAGTTAAGGGGACTTGCGATATTTTTTTTTCATGCTCGCGTCCTGTTAAAGTATTGAGATGGATCCCGGGGACTTGTACGCTCTTGGGAAAGAACTTGGCTTAGGCGGGGCTGAACTGCAAGCCTGGGTTCAAGAAGAAAGGAATCGAATAGATAAGAACAGGGAACAAGAAGAGAAGAATAAGGACAGAGAGGAGCGCGCTCGCGAACGAGAGCGGCAAGCTCGAGAAAAGAGTCGGAGAGGCAAGCTCAACTTAGAGAAGCGGAGCTTCAAGCCGAATTAAAAATGATGGAGCTGAAGATTCGGCTGACGGAAGCCGAAAATGCAAGAGCGAGGGCGAACAGTCCCTCGAACGAAAGTTCGGTGGCCAGCAGCGCAGTGCTGACCAGTCCGCAGCGTTGGATGACGGCCTTCGATGAGAAAAAAGACGACTTGGACGCCTACCTCCTCAGGTTCGAGCGTCTAGCCATGGGCCTACAGTGGCCTCGCGACCAGTGGGCGACGATGCTCGCGCTGTGCCTGAAAGGTGAGGCGCTCTCGGTCGTTGGACGTCTCAGCCCAGGGGAGTCAGTAGACTACGATGCCGTTAAAAAAGCTTTGATGAGAAGGTTCAGGTTGACCGCGGACGGTTTCCGCGAAAAGTTCCGGAACGCCAAACCTGAAGGAGGAGAGACCGGGGCCCAATATGCAGCGCGTCTAGCCAGTCTCTTCGACCGCTGGGTTGAGCTCTCTGAGACGGCCAAGGAGTACGGCTCTCTTCGGGATCTGCTCCTAGCCGAGCAATTCCTCAAGGGCTGCTCGCCAAAGCTGGCCCTCTTCATCAGAGAGCGAGCAACCAAAACCCTGGCAGACATGACAGACTTGGCCGACCGATACCTGGAGGCGCAAGGAACGCAGTCGCTTGGGATGAAGATGGAGGAAAAGAAGCCGACTCCCGAACCCCCACGGCCCGTCGACAAGAAAAGTACAGGACAGCGGCCACCACTGCGGTGTTTTCTCTGTAACCGGCTTGGGCACCGTGCTGCCGATTGCCGGGATAAAGTCACAACCAAGGCATCTTGCTGGAGGTGCGGACAAACGGGCCACGCGGCCAACTCCTGTCAAGAAGGATCAAAAGGGCGTTCTCAAGCTTCCTGCTGTGTGGCTGCCGAGCCCACCAAGAAGAAAGAAGTGGTCGTCCAGGACGGATACGTGGAACTCAAGAACGGTGACCGTCTCCCTGTGGTAAACTCCACGATAGAGGAGGAGGAAACGAATTTGACGAATGGAGTACCCGTGCGAACCGGCAGAGTAGGAACACGCAGTGTCACCGTCCTACGCGACACCGGCTGCAACACGGTAGTCGTTCGGAAGAATCTCATCTCGGAAGAGGAGCTCACGGGAACTTCCAAGGCGGTCTACCTTGCTGATGGCACCGTTAAGATGCTGCCGGAGGCGAGGCTGCTGGTGCGGTCTCCATTCTTCAGTGGGGAGGTGACGGCTCTCGGCATGGAAAGTCCTCTGTATGATATAATACTAGGCAACATTCCGGGCGTTCGAGCCGCAGCAGATCCCGATCCCGAATGGGACGCTGAACCAGCAGCGGAAGAGAGCAGGCCCGAGACTGACGTGCGGAACGAAGAACCGACCGTGACCGCGGCGGTTGAAACAAGACTCCAAAAGAAGGCGGCTGAACACAAGACCACGGTGCCTACACCGTTGAGAGTATCGGAGGTTCAGGAGGGAGCAGTTACACCAGAGACTTTGAAGAGTGAACAACAAAACGACTTGAGCCTGAGGACGTGTTTCCAAAACGTCGGGAAAACTATGACGGGCAAGAAGCGGAAGCACTCCTGCGTGTTCGTGGTAAGAAACGGAATCCTGTTCCGGTCCTACAGAACGTCACCCGGAAGAGAAGTTCACCAGTTGGTGGTGCCTAAGAAGTTCAGGACCACCATCCTTAAAATGGCGCACGATGGGATTCTGGCGGGTCACCAGGGTGCTCAGAAGACAATAAACCGAGTGCTCGAAGAATTCTTCTGGCCTGGCGTCGGAGCAGACGTGAAGCGCTTCGTGAAGTCCTGCGACCGCTGCCAGCGCACGACGCCGAAAGGAAAGGTCGCCAAGATGCCCCTGGGAAGTATGCCGCTCATCGAGACGCCCTTTCAACGCGTGGCCATCGACATCGTGGGCCCCATTTCACCGACCACCAAGAAGGGAAACAAGTATATTTTAACGATGGTCGATTACGCGACGCGGTATCCAGATGCTGTGGCGTTGCCCGATATCTCCACCGAGCGAGTAGCCGAGGCACTCGTGGAGATGTTCACTAGAACTGGGGTTCCCCGAGAAGTGCTCAGTGACCGCGGTTCCAACTTTACGTCGGACGTCATGAAAGAGGTGGGACGGCTGCTCTCCATGAGACAGCTGTTCACGACGCCCTACCACCCAATGGGAAACGGCCTCGTAGAGAAATTCAACGGAACGCTCAAGACCATGCTGAAGAGGATGTGTCAAGAAAAGCCAGCAGACTGGGATCGCTACTTGGCACCGCTGCTGTTTGCTTACCGAGAAGTTCCTCAGGCCAGCCTGGGATTTTCCCCTTTGAGCTGCTCTACGGAAGGAACGTACGAGGTCCCCTCTCTGTACTTAAAGAATTGTGGACGAATGAGGCGCTGGAGGAGGAGACCAAGACAACGTATGAGTATGTCTTCGAGTTACGCAACAAGCTCGAGGACACCTGCAAGATTGCCCACGAGGAACTTGAGCGGGCCAGCGAACGCTACCGTCGTTGCTTCGATCGGAAGGCCCGTCACAGGCACATTGGTGTTGGCGATTTAGTTCTAATCTTGCTCCCCACCGACCAGAACAAGTTGCTGATGCAATGGAAGGGACCATACCCCGTAGTCGGACAGAAAGGCCCCCTAGACTACGAAGTAGACCTGGGGCATGTCATCAAAGTATTCCACGGCAACATGCTTAAAAAGTATGAAGAACGAGCACCTGACGAGGTTCCTGCGGCTTGTACGGTTGTCGCATTGGAGGAGTCCGAAGGAGAGGGCGGTTTCCCCATGCTGAGATTGCAGAGCACCGAAACTGCGAGCGATGTCGTGTTCGCACCTGGGCTCGCATCGGAGTGCCGAAAAGAGGCCGAGGCCTTGGTTCAAGAGTACAGGGCCATCTTCTCCGACGTTCCAGGACGAACCGACCTTATCAAGTGTCACTTGAAGTTGGAAACGGACAAGCCGGTACACACGAAGCAATATCCGTTACCATTTGCAGTGCGCGACAGCCTCGAAGACGAAATACGAAGCATGTTACAGATGGGAATTATCGAGCGGGCAGACTCCGCATACAATTCCCCTGTGTTGGTGGTCAAAAAGCCCGATCAGACTCACCGCCTCTGCGTCGACTTCCGGCGGTTGAACGACGTGCTGGCCGCCGACTCAGAACCCATGCCGCGAGCAGACCTCTTGTTCGCAGAGGTCGGGACGAAACGGTTCTTCTCTAAGCTCGACTTCAGCAAGGGGTATTGGCAGATCCCCTTGACAGATGAATCAAGACCAAAGACTGCCTTTTCCACGGCCAGTGGCCTGTACCAGTTCAAGTACATGCCGTTCGGACTGAAGACGGCGCCGGCAGTATTCACGTGCCTTATGCGGCTCCTGTTGGGAGACATACCGGGCGTTAGTTTCTACTACGACGACGTACTGATCGCTACTGACACCTGGGAACAACACCTGAGCACTCTACGGCAGGTGTTTGACAGAATTGGCAGATCTGGGTTGACTGTGAGACCCACCAAATGCGAGATTGGCCTAGAGGAAGTGTCTTTTCTAGGACATCAGATCGGCCGCGGAGTAGTGGCCCCCCTTCCGAAAACCATCGAAAAAATCCGGGACGCAAAACGACCCGAGACAAAGCGTCAGGTGCGAGCGTTCTTGGGCCTCACGGGCTACTACCGAGATTTTATCCCTGGATACGCAGAGATCTCAGCGCCCCTCACTAACCTGACCAAAAAGGGAGAGTCGAACACCGTGAAGTGGACATCGGAACACGAGCGAGCCTTCGACCAGCTGAAGAAGAGCCTTACGGAGGCCCCCATTCGGAAGCTGCCCAACTTCGAGAAGGAGTTCGTGCTACGAACTGATGCGTCCGATCACAGCATTGGCGCAATTCTGCTGCAGGAATATGATGACACGCTACACCCCATAGCGTACGCCAGCCGGAAACTTCTCCCGAGGGAGGAAGCCTACGCAACCGTTGAACGAGAGGGATTAGCCGTAGTGTGGGGCATCGACAAATTTAAGCCCTACCTCTACGGGAGAACATTCGTGCTCCAGACAGACCACGAACCTCTCCAGTACATCAAACAAACCCGGCACGCTAACGCTCGGGTAATGCGTTGGAGTCTGAAGCTGCAAGAGTATGATTTTAAAGTTCAGTATATCAAGGGAAGTGAAAATGTGGGGGCGGACTATTTGAGTCGTATGTAAACAGTGAGAAATAGTTTGAACTTGTATGTTACAGCTGTCCTGCGTGTGAGCAGGGTGTTTTCGTCACACTTTTATTTTATTTGATCTTGGGCACATTTAGTTGATCCTGTGTGCATTTTGACTGCAGAAATGGTACCTAAGCACAATTTGCCTATGTCGTGTATCGTTGAATATGTTAAGATTGTTGCCCATAACAAGAGTGATTGTGTCTTTTTCTTATGCCATAGTGTGTGTTCTTTGAAGATGTTGCTTGCGCATTTTCTTGAATTTGATGTGAACAGAGTGCCCCATTGTGAGTTTAGAGACAGGTTCGTGCGATTCGTTCTTTGTTATTGTGAAAATATTCACGAGTGAATATTTTTAAAGTGGGGAGTCGTGTCACGAATCGCGGGGTTTTCTTGTGGGTTTTTGTGTGGGGGCTCTCGGCCGCACCAGCTGTGCGGGATGCGTGGTGTCAGCTTTCGGCCGTGCCCGTTCCCGTGCGGATGTTTATGAAACCGGGCGGAAGAACACTCTCCCCAGGTGAGAGAGGTCATGGGAGCGCTGGATGGCGTCTCCATTCTTCGAAAGTCGAAGCCGACCGAAAGCGTTGGTTTGATGTATTTGTTATTTTGATTTTTGCTTGTTGACCGAGGACGGTGCTCGCAGCCGGGCGTCTCGAACTGCGTTCGCCGCCGCGCAGATGGGCAAAGTCTCTCGCAGATTGTTTTTCAGTACTGTACTTTTGTATTTTTAGTTGCTTTGCTAAAACGAAGAGCGGTGATTGGCGCTAAGAAGCTCATTGCTGATTGGCCAGATTACGAGCCCTGAAAATGCTGCTAGTCTCCATAAAAAGACGTGGACTGGCGGGAAAAAGTTGGTTCGTCTTTGGGGTTAGGAGTGCCCGGAGCTGGCCGGGACTCCGCTCGTCATTGCCCTGTTTTTGAGTCGCGATTGTATTTTCTGTACGTAGGGCTGTGACCCTAGTTTGCCTGCGGGCCTGAGCTTTATTTTAGCCTTCGGGCGTGTTTGCACTGCGGTGCGTGTGCGTGCGCT
Source organism: Ixodes ricinus (assembly GCA_037355805.1). Taxonomy (NCBI): domain Eukaryota; kingdom Metazoa; phylum Arthropoda; class Arachnida; order Ixodida; family Ixodidae; genus Ixodes; species Ixodes ricinus. Next base: position 26,154 of record JAZHYW010015283.1, read on the forward strand.
GTAATACGTCGGGTCGTCCCTGCAAGGCGGTGCGTGTGCGTGCGCGAGTAATACGTCGGGTCGTCCCTGCAAGCAGCGTGAAGATTCCGGACTCCGTGACGACTCCTCTTCATCGACCAGGGACTCCAAGACAGGCTTCGGCAGCGTCTGAACTACAGATAAGACTTTTATTTGATGTTGCGATTGGCTAGGGCCAACGTGTTCGATCAATTTTAAGTTTGTCTTATCGAGGGTTGTTCGGGAATATTAGCGTTACTAACCGGGATGTTAGTGCATGTACTCCCGAGGGTTTTTGGATAGTTCGCTAAGTGATTTCTATGTTGTTCCTAGTTTGTCGCCGCGCGCCACCGACTGCTTTGTGTTAAGTCTTATTAAATTTGTGTTTTGTTTTTGACCATCTACGTGTCGTCGCCTCCTTACCTGACATTGCACCGGGCGTGGACCTATCGCCTGCCATCGGTCCAACCTAGCACTTCTATTCTTTTTAAAGTAATTTTTGTTGGCCTCGGAGTGGGCTATTATTTTCATTTATTAAAGATTTTCCCCATCTCCGTGACACAGACCAAGCGCAACGAGTCGGTGATGGCCACTGGTACCAATGATCAACATCTTGTATCTGCTGTTTGCACCGAGCCTACTTATGTCTTTTGAGGCCTGCAATTACTTCTTATTGCAATCACCGGGTCGAAAGTTTGGTCTACGGGCCGCTTTTGTTTGAACGAGCAGACGAGAAAAAGCAGACAAGTTTGAAAGAGCAGACGACAGTTCAAACGATCAGGCGGCCGTGTGAATTTGAAGACGCACTGAACCCGTGGGTGGTCCGGACAACCTGGTGGTTTCCTCTCGTTCATGTTGGTACAAAAAAATACATCAGACCCTCTTGGTACAGCCCCCGTCGCAGCATTTTGACGGGAAGGCAGGTTTTTTGTCTGGTTTCTTTAAAAAAACACAGGAATGCATGCCTCGCACGGCGACTTCTGCCCACCGCTCCAGACCGGAAGTGCGCCCGACGCGCCACCACCGCGGCGTGACGTAGGAGAGTTGAGTTCGTGTATAGATTTGCAACATCGAGAACAATAACGCATCGATGGTTTGCAGACAAAGAGGTTACTGAATCAGTTTATTAGAGGTGCTATATTGGCCGCCTGCATGGCTCGAGAAGGAACTGTTATCCGTACCTCTGAAAGATTCGTGCTTCTCTTTACACCGAGTGTAATTGATAAGGATTCCGAGGAAAATAGATAATGAGTCCGGCGTCGCCTTGCCGACTCACTCAAAGACTCTTGCACTCTCACGCCATCCAGCTGTCACGCCGGCACGCCGCCGCTCGCTACTGCCGCCAACGAGGCTCGCTGCTGCTTTCTCGACGCCCATTCCTTCTTTGCTTCTGGCACATGATCGCCGATTAAAACTTTAATTTTACTTTGACACTTGTCGGCACTTGTCCATGCGTAGCGATTCTGGTGGAGGTGCGGGGTAATTTATATACCCCTACTTCGTACACCCAGAGGAGCAGTGAAAGAAAGTGCGACCCCGAGCCGCGCAGAAAAATTGCAAGTAGAGCTATCCCCAAAAGTAGACCGCGCGGAACCCGAAACCCGAGCAAGCCACCGTACCCAAGGCCAGCCACCTGCATTTGGTCTATTCGTGAAAGTACAAATGAAAAAGTCGACGAACCAGGATAGGTTTTCCAAGGGCTAGCCAATCGAAACGCCTGTTGCTGCATTCCCCGTCGTGTTCCTGCCCATCGCACCTTGTACGCCGACGCCCTACCATGGAGAAGTTTACGAATACCTTGACGACTGCATACAGCAGTACGACAGGTAGCACGGCATAACCCGTGGAAACCAGAGCAGAGTGTCCAAAACACCTACTTCTCACTGGATGAAACGGCCTGTCTCTGGATCCAAAATCACGAAGCATCACCCACCTCCTACGAAACGTTGCAAAGAGCAACTGCAGCATGTCCTCGCGATCCGGCAGCCTCGCGAACGCGCAGAACTACTCCTGGCCAGAAGTTAACGACCTAATAAAAGCGTTGACACCTTCGTTGAAGACGTGGTCCTGCTATTGAACCGCGCGGATCCCCAAATGCAGGAAGCGTGGAGCTCAATATATTATGCGAGGAGTAAAAAAAAAAAAAGCATCTTCGGGGCATTGTCTGAAACTCGCTTGCTACAGCCGACGCATTCGTTACGGAGGCCATAAACTTTTCGCGGGTCCTCCAAGCGCGAGCCACCCACTATCAGCGACTGTCCAACGTCACCGTCTGTGCGTTTGCTAGCCTCGAAACCAGCACCGGCCTGCTTCTGTGCATTCGAGAAATGATGTGCGACATCATCCGGGAGGAACCCAGGAAATGTCTCCCTGCTGCAGATCGCCCGTCTTCATTCTCCTTCGCCGAAGTGGTACAGAAGGTAGGTCAAACGAGCCATTCGGCTTGAGGCTTCCATAAACCTAGCAACAGCACTTGAAGAAGCGCCGTCGGCGACGTACACCGTGATTACCATGAAGCCAGCATTAGTGCGCCGTCAGTACTCGGCGCCTCCTCGACGGGACAGTCCGACGAAGAGTATGTTCTACGCCAAGACGACCAGGCCGCAGTACGCCGCTCGGAACCAGCTGCGCCGAGGAAGACCGACGTGTGGCAAACGGCCGATCGCCGGTCGCTGTGCTACCATTACGGGGAGTCATACTACATCTACCGCCGTTGCCCCTACCATCAACCAGGGCTGCGCGACTTACACCCGAACGACACACGCCCACGCAACCTACCGTAAGCGACCGAGGGAAATCGACGAGTACCTTCGACGACCTCAGTATCTCCTTTCTGTACCTCACCGCGGACCTCAGTCGCCGTCACCACGGCGTACAACTTCGTCAATCCACAGACGCCGTCGTGAGAGCCTCTCGAACCTCGTTGGGGAAACTGAGAGTAGCAGCCCTTGGAGGTGGAGTTGCCGCAGAAGCAACTTTGCGAGGACCCTCCACAAAAGTCGCCAGTCATCGAAGCGATGCTTCTGGAAAGGTCCGCAACAACTTTAACATCATTATGGTCACGACACATCGGCCCACGTAGACACCGTCATGGACTACTTCGTTATGAGTGGGAAGCACTCACGCTTTGTTCGGAAAGGTACGACGCAGTGAGTTGGCCCACAAAATTTGAACCGCCAAAGGTTCTGACAGACGGCGGTGCTCTTCTGACCGACCCGGAAAACCCGACGCGCATGGGCAATAGCGTAAATTGGGACACGTCGGGGACGGCAAGCCCTGGCCATACCGGCCTAGGCAACGACGACCACGGAGTGGTTCCGCAGCGATACTTGGGCTATGATATCCTGGAACAGCTGGCCTATGCAGCTCCGGCGTGGGAAGGACGATTCGCACACCCAGGACACGAACTCCGACTGCGAGCTCTGAACGGCGGGTGTCAACCAAGGTCGGCGGGCCGCGATTGCCGACTCTCGAAGACGGGCAAGCGGGAAGTACAGTAAACTCTTTTGCTGTCCTCTCGTTGTGTAGTGTCACTCTTTGGAAGACGAGCGAAGCAGAACGATCGGGCGGCGATTATTATAGAGCGACCCAACAGCGTTTAAATAAAGGGATCCTTCCTTCCTAACTTTAACCCTCCTTGAATGGGCGTCGGGTAATGCGTGAAAATATTTTAATGGATATTTCTGAGGAAAAGCTTTACCAACCAGCGGAACACTCTAAAGATCTTCTCAATATAACCGTAACTTGGATCTCGTGAGGTATGGTCCCATGGCGTAATGTTTTTGCCCAAGGAACTATTTTTTTATTAATTGTAGAGTTTTTCTCAGGTTAGCCATATAATTGCCAAAGTGCTGCAGATATTTAGCAAGGATGCCACTTCAACTCGTCAAAAAAGAAATACCCAAAGCCTAGTTTTCATATCTGTGTGAAAATTTGGTTCCTAATTTTAAAATTGATATCGAACCACAATTTAAGACTTTTAAGATTTAAGAGATTTAAGACTCGAAGACTTAGCAAACCTAACAAAAAAGGTATATGTATATCCAACGCGAACTGTAGAACCATGGGAAGTACCATTTTTATGAACTAATTACGTACAATACACTGCATCATACACCCTTCCGAGTACACTAAATAAGTTCAGTGAGAAAATATAGAGCATAACAATATATCGGTGAGCAGCTTACGGAATTAACCATACTCATTTCAAACCAAACCTAATAGAAGCAAAGTGTTGATATACTCATCTTAAAATGTTTTGGGGGTTGAAGTTATTTTTTGCCGCGTTTTGTCTACAAATGCCAGTCTGTTAAAACTGAATTTGCATTATAGAATGACACTAATCAATGTTTCTATTATGTAAAGAATCTCTCAAGTTTTCATTTATGTCCTTATCATATGTAAATAATTTGGTGCCCACGTCTCAACTGCTGTTTAGGTGGCTGGGGACTAGTCAAGCTGTGTTGCAGCTTTTTGCCCTTTTCACCTTCCAACTGTAACCTGTTGGCAAAATAAAGACATTTATTATTAATATCATAAGCCCAATGATGACATTCCCTCAGAAACTAGGTCTAAAAAAGCCAGGTGACGACATGAGAGCCACCAGTTTATCCTAATACTCTAGTCAGAAGGGCTAATTTATTGCACTTCCGCCAGTGCACTTGTATTTAGTGTAAATTCTGTAGTGTGCCACACGAAATCTTCCTTAGTAACACCCTTGTTTTCTCGTAAATTTGACGAACTTACTTCATTCGACCAGTGCCTTTTACACTAGCAGTTTTTCACCAGTAAAACACAACATCAGAAACTTAACGCGTGGAAAAATTTTATTATAAATAATATTAAAACATTTTCGAAAGGACAAAAGGGGTGTCGTTGTAAAGAAACAAAGTGCGGTGGATTTACCCTTACAAATTAGGCCGATCTGCACCAAAATTAGCGGCACAATAAATCGATAAATGACGTCGACCAAATCAGTCATTACAAGGTTATCTTGGTTAGCAGAGAATATAACCTGCATTTTTTTCAGCATGTAACTCTAGAAACAACGCGATAATCATTCTTTACTCATACAGTGTCAGGGCCTTTTCGTAAACCTCTGTGGGACAAAGCAGAACGCCAGAGTTGTTTTTTTCTTATCTTGGCTAGCGTTGATTGTTTAGAATCATCAACTTGGCGTAAAGACTGCTCGTGAATAGACCATTGTTTTGTAACGTGTCTTCAGTAAATACACAAAAGATTGCTGTTACCCTTAAGCCTCCGCTTTAACATTTTACGTTCCTAATAGTACTTTATCCATTGTTATTGCCATTATTTGCGAGTGACACTCATTTTTCCCGTGTGGCATCGAAACACTTAAAGGGAGATTCGGTAAGCTGAAGTGCACTCGGTTGAAGTGCATTAAATTAGCCCGTCTTACAAGGGTATAATGTTGGCACTTTGCTTTCAATTTAAGACGGAAATACCGAGACTCTGGCCGAACGATATCCAATTGTCCATGGCGAGTTTTTGTTTTAGTTTTCGTGCCAAAATTTAGCGTTTGATTTGTTTTTCTTTCAATGCACTGTGCTACTTGGGCAGTTGCTCGACTTTGTTAATGGACATTCCTAAAATACCGTAAGAGGACGCTTTTTGCATCTAGAGTTATGTAAGGAATTTACCATATAGGATTCTTTATCGCAGTAGATGTTTTAATCCACTAGGTGTTTTTTGTACACTTTATATTAAACTGCTAAAATAGGTTTTATGTATTTGCTATGTTTTAATACTTACATTGAAAGTCATCTTGTCCCATAGGGCCGTCCAAGTAACAAGGGCAGAGTTCGGCTTCAACGGAATAAAACCCACATCTTTTATCCCTGAAAAATATTATATCAACTTGTAAACATGTTAACTTTAGCCTTTGCAAACGACTTTATTTCTGTCACCATACTTTCCGTCCACTGGCGTTAAAACGCCGCTAATTATGTTTTCCAGAATCCCTGCAGTAGCACAGTAAAAGGTTTTGCCAGAATTAACCTCGTTTTTTAAATTGTTTTATGTAGGTCAATCTGCAGACGCCAAATTGACAAAAAATCCAGCAATCACGGGTTGTGATTAGATGTCTTGGTTCCGGCTGCTTGGTCTGGGTTACAAGATAGCCTATGGGCAACGTTTTCAATATACTCATATATCGTTAATATTCTGAGAGAAAAGAGACAGCTTCGTAAAAATTGCGACACAAATTGACGCTGTTCTTGTGTGAGCAGTTCGGTTCTACTCGTACCGGCCATGCGTGAAATTTTGTCCAGAGTTCATGAACAAATATATTCCTGATAAACACCCTCGCAATATGGACGCCTCCGTTACTTATGAAATTCTTTTATAATTATATGTGAGTCGTGCATAACAAGCAATCAAGGTTGAGATCACAGATAGTAAACAAAACGTGCCGCTACAAGACACATTTTTTATTTAAAAAAATAAATTGAGACGTTTTCTTGGCCATAGGTTTTGGAACTTAATGGAAAAAAAAATTTAAACTGTCTGCTACCAGTAAGGAAAGTTCTCCATGTCTCTCCCGCTTAAGAAAGCAATTGTTGTCTAGAAAACTGCTTTTATTAAAAAGTGGTACAAAATACTTATGAATGCTCGTGACGTTTGTCATCCGCCGCCGTGACACAAACGGAAAGGGAAGAGAAACTTCCTCATTATACAGGAAGGCTCTGACAAATTTAACCATTGTTCGGTGCCCAGGTCTTGTCACTTTACCAGTAAGGGACAATGGACAGTAAAGCTCTGCGTCTAGTCGTGACCCAAGGGCGTTAATAATATTTTGAACAGTCTTCAGATAACATCTCTTCATTCCAACATGACAAACAAGGGATGTATTTACACAGTTGGTTCCTAACCTGCTGTCCATGGCTCGTATTAGCGTTTCTATATTTACGAATATGAATAGTGTCAGAGCCAGTGGCGTACACAGGGGGGGGGGGGGGGGGCGAAGGCCGCGGCCCCCCGCGAAATTTTCGAGGGGGGGGAGGGGGGAGTCGGCGAGGTCACTAACTCTTGGGTTTATCAATATCAAACTTCGTGGAGAAGTTGTAAACAAAAAAAGGAAATAAAAAGGGAACGGTATGCAATATGCCATTTATGCCTTAGCAAACACAATAAATAATGCGTAGTTTTAACGCCTTTTATCTGTATGACTGGAGAATAATCAATTAACAAATATATTCCTTTACTTCTACTTTTAATGCTTCGCGAGTGGCCCATGTCCCTCTCGCGGAGCCGCCAAAGTTGGTTTACCATCGCCACAAAGCGGCCCCCGAGTCCCCTGTCTTAATTGTTCCTCGAGGACCCCCGCTCTGGGTGCGTACCATGCGCTGTGCTTCGCTCGAGCGCAGCGGGGCCCCTCGATGTTTTGTAGCCTTTTTTTATTTTGAAAAGAAGCGTGGGTATTGCTCTTGCTTTGACGAGGGGTTTTTCTTGGAAGCGCTGTCCGGCTGACGGTCGACAGTTAGGGCGAAGGTTGTGGGGAGTTTTCGGGGATCTAGGCACGTGTCCTTTCTTAATTGGATTTTGTATTGTCTGTTTGTTTTGTACCGCGTGGCTCCCATTGGTCTAAAAAGAGCGATATCTGATTGGCTCCTCGAATGGCGGGAAAAGCCTTAGCAAAGTGAATATAGGCGCCTAAATGAGCGGGATTTGCGGTTCAAGGTTCGAGTACGGAAGTTGTCATCGGCAGTTTGAGAACCGCGCGAGATAAGGGCGCGAGTGTGCGACCTGCTGCCTCAGGACGAGAGCCAAGTGCAATATGTGAGTGTGTAAACCATTTTACATCGCCCCTTTGTTGCGCTGTGTGACTTCCTTGACTTTCGCGTAGGTGAGCTTCTCTCTGTTCCGCTGAGGGAGCGCAAGCCTCTTCCGCGGGGCAGGGAGGAATCCCATGAGCTATGCAGACGATATGGCCAGCATATCTTCACGAGTTAATGTCCCGTAAGGGGTTCACCCAAGGGTCTTCGCACGTGCTTCGTGTCACCCTGGGGCGGGGCGTGGCGGGGGCCGCGGTGGCGGGCTCGGCTGCGCGGGATGCACCACACACAGCGGTGCGTTCGCGGGTTTGGGCTTGTGGCTGGGGCCTCTGCCGTGGTCTGCGTCGGGGTGGGTTGGGGCACAGCCAGATCGTTTTATCTTCCCCTCTAGGTTCTGATCATTAGTTGTTTCCCACACGTGCAGATTTGTTATTCTTATCTTGTAGTTACGACTACTGTTTGTTTATGTTTACACCTACTCAGCGGCGGGCTAGCAGGCGCACATAAGAGTACTATTCTGTCATCCTTGCACGACGCTGAGTGGGCAAACTTTCTCGTGCAAATAAAAATTATTATTAGTATTATTATTTTGTGAGCGGACTTCGGGAACTCTTAGAAATCGACACCGATGAACGAATCACGTGAGACTTTTGTCGGTTAGATCAGGTTAAGATAGGGAGTAATTTATGGTGGAGCAGCTTTCCACTGTTTATCGTCTATCCATCAAGGTGTTCCGCGTTTCTACATAGGCATCATTGTTTTATCAGCCCTGCTGACTGGAGGCTTCATGCATTGGAGTCGTGCTTTACAAAATATTTGTTTTTATGATTCTTGTTTTCTGCTAACTCTGGTGTTTTCTTTTGACGTGACTTGTAAATAAAAAAAGTAAAATGAAAATGCCTTCCTGGTAGGGAATTTCCGTGGCATCATTTTTATGTATCATAATCATCCCAAAACCAAATGACAACTTTATTTTAATTACTTAATAGAAGAATGCATAGTTATTAGGAAAAAAAAAACTTTCTTTTCTTTTTATCTTGTCCCCCTTTACTCTCGTTGGTCCGCCCCCCCCCCCCCTCCCCCCCTGAAATGAAATCCTGCGTACGCCACTGGTCAGAGCATATACAAACGGATTTTCTTAGTCGGTCCAAAATCATATGAAACGAGCGAAATGATGGAATTAGCTTGCTGACTAACTAAAAGTTTGTAATTAACTTCGTATAATTTTATTTGAAATTTAAAGCTTGGTGTGTTTGGAGATTTATAACTCGACATTGTTATGGCCATCCGCGCCGGAAATTTTTTATTAAACAATGCACTGTGAGAAAGCGGATCGGAAAAAAAACGTTTATTGGGACAGTTAATTTTGATGTCAGGAGACGTCAGCTGCTGGGGCATTGATGTACCCGTAAAATGTATTGGGCAAATAAACGGAAGTAACTGATGAACTGAAACATTTTTGATTTTAGATGATTCTGTTGAAACGTATTCAATGCTTTAATGGACCCTTTATCGAATCCCACTTACCAAAATCTACACTCCCTATTCTTCGGGCAGATCTTTGAGGGTAAAACACGTGATCAAACCAGAGCTCCTGTCGAAAGCTGAAGAACACTGTTGCCCAAAGCATGCCTGAGTGCCTGCACGAAATATATCAGAACTGAACAATTTCCGCTGCAGCTATACTAGTGCTCGCCTTTGAAAGAGTTTTATTCATCGCAATTGCTCATGAAAGCTTTTGGTAAACCGAATCGAGTCAAAAGACGTTGTTTTCACACTCCTTTTAATTATTGTTCGTTTGGCTAGAGGATGGCAACTGCGTCTGTGTCCACAACAGGCTTCTCTAAATGCCTCCAAAACGAAACCTAGTGTTTTAAAGTACAAAATGTCAACTATGTTTGTTTAAATATACGACCAGAAATGAGTAACAGAACTCACCCAGAAAAAAGATGAATTATTTACTTGCAGTCGCATTTGTTCCTCTGCTTGTTAAGTTCCATAGCAGCTGAGGTGCAGATCACTCCTATGGGAATTGTACATTCATTGTCATTTGTACCGATCAGACGCATGACCAAGACAACTTGTAAACCTGCTTCTGCACATGGTCTTTGAACAACGGGCAAATCGGCAGTAAAACATTATTTAATTGACCTCGGAGATCAAGTTGAACATATTGTTATTAAATTATTTTCATTGAACTTTGGCTACAGCTTCTTGATTCCTTGAACTGCAAGCTTTAGTTATCTTTAAAAATAAATTTTAATCGGCATTTTGTGGTTTTTGTCTTTCTTAATTAAGTTATAAGACTGGAATTGGCCATATCATAGTGTGGGTCTTTATTATTATAGTAACGATTGGGAGGGATTGTCACAGTGCAGCCTGCGAACGTTTCTTCTGTTTTTTAGATGCTAAGACGTCGTTACGTCATCGTTGGCATCTCCGAGCCAAATGAAAGAGAAAGAGGGACACCAAACCCCTAACATGACGTCACTTTTAAAAAAAATTCTCCGTTTCCTGTTTCTCTCCTTCGCTTGGTGGACACTACCTTGAGCTAAGGCCGTGGCATTTCGAGAGGTAATGTCACCGATATCGCAATACGTGGCCTATCAGATCACTCCAGGGCAGCGTAGCTTAGAGGGTCCGAGGAGCGTTTTCGTTACTGCACTTTAGTTTCCGTATATAAAATAAATATTAATATAAGTGATAGAAACATTCTATATGCCACAAGTTGCATAGTTTAGTCGCAGATGTACCTAATTTAAAAGTATCATCGTTGCAAAAGAAGGAGGTGCCTGACAATTTTCTTTCCAGACGCTTGCTACCAAACTCCCGTGGGCTTCGAAAACGCATACTTGCTTCGTTTTTGGCCAGCGTTACTAGAACCCCTCAGTTGGGAAACTGCCATAGAGCCTGCTCTGAAAACGTGGCGCCGATCCTTATCCCAGTACCGAGCTAATGGCGATCGTCAACGCTGTCGTTTCTCCCCAGCGGCCACTCCGTGAGCTGCACGGCTGCGCTTGCTGGTTCCGTCGAGTCACGGAAGGGCCGGTCGCGCCATCTCGCAGGGCCATTTTGCAGTAGCCATATAAAGCAACTTTCTTGTTTCTACTCATCGCTAAAGGGTGGCGCTGTTTTCGTATTTAGCTCGGTCTCGGTGGACGCCAGCGGCCCAGGTTTCAAGGGCGAGTTTCCCAACCGAGTGGTTTAGTAACGTTGTTTATGGCGTATTTTCGAGTGTGTACCAGTTCCTGAAGTCGCCACAAATAGCGAAGCCCGCGGGAGAAGAGAACATGATATGGTTTAAGTCGACCTTTTAAAAATTTTTCAACAGACAAATACATTTAGATGAAAGTGTTTCTCAAATTGAGTCAAACTAGGCTTTTCGAGAAAGCAAATTTTGCATTTTCTTCAGACTTTCTTGTTTAATTTAAGCCACAACTTGGAACACTAATAACGTGACTCAGGCTGCCACTGGGACATTAATGTTTTTACTCAATCATTTGTTTATTTATTGTGTTCATGAACAGCTGATACCTTGGTCATGAATCACAAATCAGTCAGACAACTTAAATGCTAAAAGCATGGAGTTAAAAACGTGAATATCTAATACACCGAGGCGGTTATTCAAGTGGTGCATGAGGGTCATGGGGCTAATTGAGATGATTTGATTAACAAACAAAAAGTAGAAGAAAGTTGCAGACCTATTCCTTGGACCGCGAACATGAACAGATGGCATAAGGACAGGGCAATGGATTACCTCCATACAGGTATTTATTTAAAATTAATAAATCGCGGGCACGTCCTCTAGAACTCATTTTCCCTAGTTCCGACGTGCGAACATGTTCTGCAGAATATGTTCCCATGTGATTGCGAGACGTTCCAAAGGGTGACATATTTTATGTGGAAGTTGTCTTCAATACACACTCAGCAGCACGAAAACGAGCGCGAAATATTGCATTTTCTAGAAATCTAGTGATGCCTGTAAGTGGCATCATGCCACTGAAAAGCACGGAATATTTCAAATGGGGGTATTGGTATCACCTTCCTTTCTCATTTTTTCAGTCTATTTTGAATTTACAAATACTAAACACCATTACATGAAAAGGTAAAATCTTGGTATTCAAAAAATAGAAGGTGTACCTTTTTAGGGCGGAACTCCAAAACATGTGTATGTATGGCCCCTCTGATAAGGTAGTATATGTTAGAAAAAGGGTGTAAGGCGAAGTTTGGTGACATTTTATTAGGGAAATAGGAAAAAAGAAACGTATGAATGAAAATTTAGGTATTCTAGGGGTCTTAGAGTTACGACTATCGATGATCATCACAAGATCCACCTCCTTAATATTTTAAGTTTACCTGAACAAGTAGTAGGATGCAGAAATAAATGCGGTCACATGCTACGATGGCTTCTACTAAAAGGTCCGGCAGACGAATCTCTCTGTCACGTGTCCGAATTCCTGCCGAGATGCCCATCGTCTGACGCCCGATTGTTAGCATGAAGGTGCAACTTATACAAACGATTTTTTTTAGAAAATCACTGCCGGGTTGTCAATACGAACTGCTAGATATTTTCAGGAGTGCGTTTTGGTTTCTACAGATTAATTGGATACTAAAAATACGATATTACTTTAATTGATGCTTGGCAACTGATCAATAAAAGTCTGTCTTCTGTAAATGTTTTAAGCTGAACATGTGGAACCAGAAATCGACGCGGTTTTCGCACAAGCTCACAATCAATATTATATATGCAAATTAAAAATGATTGACTGTGTTCTTTACGTTATCCCGTTTTTCCGTGTTGGGTTCTCTGGGTCATGATAAGGCACTGTTCCCGGGAGAATGGCTATTACATTCCTCCTGGTGATTCTATAATTACTACAAATGTAAGTATAAGTAGACCTAACGTTTGCGCGTATAGCATAAAACATAAATTAACATTTATCTCTGACTCATTCAGAATGTCGAACAACACTAGCTTTCACTAATAAACTCGTGTCTTATGCTCAACATCAGCATTTTTCCACAGGCATAAATCCTGTTTTAATTTAAATATTTATTGCTCTCAGCACGGTTTGGACCGCAGAAAGTCTGTTAAAAATCAGGGATATTAAAGTAAGTAGTAAAGTAGAAAGTTAACTCTGTCATTGTTTTGTGCACTAAACATTTGCTACGTTTAGCCCTGCGGTAGAAGATAACTGATGTATTAGGTAATGGTGATGTAATGTTAGTAATAATTCGAGCCTTCATAGTACACTTGAAATAAGTAAGCTCTAAACGCACCTAGGCTTAACGCTGCTGTCAATACTGTGCGTCAATAGTGCGTTTTCTTGACTGAATACAAATCACACAGTACAAAATTACTAATTACAAAGGCAGGGCATTTGATCGATGAATCGGTTGGTTAATCGTTCAAATGTCGAGCATTATTATTGAGTCATTTTATACCTAGCTGATTTATATTCATTCAATTAACCTACCGATGAATCAACTAATGTCTTAAACGCAAATAATATTTTCAACGGGTCAATCGATTAAACTTTTACAAATATTAAAATAAAAATTGAACGGTTTCTCCTCTCAATGATGGACGAGTACACCTGTATCAAGGCAAACTTTAAGTGAAATTTAGACCGAAAGTAAACTAAAGGTGTGAGATTTGTAGCTGCAAACATGTGGAGAAGGTTACATGTTTTCCAGCCACTTCAACGCCGTGCGAGTGTTCCCAAGCACACTTGCTCGGCCCAGGCTTGGGCCAGACTGGCGCGAGCTAGAGACAATTTGCTTCAAGCCTGTCCCAAGCTTGAGCCGAACTGGCCCAAGTATGAGCCGGGGAAGAGTGCTGCTAGGGTCCGTTTAGCGCGGCAGAAACTGTGAGCAATCAAAGGAGTTCGGTATTGCTGGAGATTATCACGGAACTTATTTGCATTCCCGGCTGATGTAATAATTTTTTAATTTAGGTGTCTTATGACTAGGGTTCCGTGTTTTCGGTACTTATTTTTCTTCATATTCGGGGGTTATTTTTCGGTGTTTATGTTTTTGCCTGAATTCGGTGTTTTTCGGTGTCTATTTGTGATATCACGAATAGACACCGACCCACACATCGGGGTTTTTACCACATGAGCCCCAATTAACACACCAACCGGGGTTTATCGGGGTGCTCTAGAAAACGCGACGTTCTATGCGTTATTTACTATTTATTAAGGCACATAGAAACAATTTCCAAAGAAACAAGCAGCGTCGCGGTCAGTTCAGTACGGTCGGTGCTTGGATTGGACACAAAGAAAGTTATTTATCAAAGATTCCTGCTGTGAAACTGCGGTTTTTCTTCTTCAAAGCAAGCCTCAATTCGGTGTTTTTCGGTTTTTACCGATTTCGGGAAAAATCCTTCAGGGTTATTTTTCGGTGATTATCGGTATAAACCGAAAACACGGAACCCTACTTATGACTTCTCAACTACACGTCAAGATTTATTGAAACTACGAAATGGTACATGTTGCCGTTTCTCACATATCCAGCAAAGGCAACAAATTCAATTTTCACTTTTTAAGAAATACTATTCCTGGGAATGAACGAAACCGATTATTCGATTAATTAATCGATAAAAGGGTGGCGATTAATTGGCATAAAATTTGTAATCAACACCAGCCCTACTAGTTATTGTGTATTTAAAAGCGCTATCATACTTCGTAATTTTGATGAAAAAATGTGTCTTAAAGCACTTACCAAGGATGAAAATCGGGACCGCAGAGGTGATCGTGCTGGGGTTGCTCATCGTAAACTTCAAGAGTGTTTGGGGTACGTGATGCCGCTACTATGAAGATTGCAGTTGTGTACTATCCCATTCTAGGACTGAAAATGTCTTAAGCAAGATAGGTTGTCTGAGCTAGCTTGGCATCGGGTTTCAGGGATAAGCTCAAGTTTCTGTCTGCCTACATGAGGTCATTAGATGCGAAGAAAAGCGTGGAGCGTGGCTGGTAGCACTGTGACCGACCAAGGTTATATACTGCAAAATATTTGCGCTGCGAGTCTTCTCTTGGGAGCGTACTAAGTGCTCTCTTTTATGAATGCACCACGCAGACAAGTCGTTCTTAAACTGCTAGTTTGCTTTTTTCAGACAGATATGGCAAAGACCTTGTCAGACACCAAGGTTACCAGATAATTTTTTCTTCTTTTACAGAAAGTGAGAAATAGAATATGTTATAGAAAAAAGTTTAACAGAAAATAGACTTTTTTTTGCTGCAAGACTTAAAATATTAGTCTCATCGATCGGTCCAATTCATCAACACTGTAATTACTGTAAAACACATAACGTTCGCGAGCCCCTATTTTTCGCGAATTGCGTGAATTGTAAAATGCGTGAACTTTAGTGCGCGTGACGGTTTCTATAGTCAACAGATGCTCAGTCCATCATTTAAAAATCGCGAACTTTAATGGTTGCCAATATGACACCGCTGCTTAATTCGCAAAATATAGGACCGCGAAAATAATGGGTTTTTGCAATATCTGCGGTTGCCGCATGGATACTTTTTAATATTAGATTAAAATATTAAATGATTGATATGCACAAAATAATTTATAATTTTGTCGATGTTGCTCTTTGCGAATTTCCACGTAGCTATAGTTACTAAGAAGTTGTATAAACATATATAGGGTGTCCTCAAATAGTATGCTTTGTCGCTCTCGGATAATTGAATAACCAAATCTGTTATTTTCTAGTAACTCGCATTTGAGTGTTATACAACTCAATATTGTACTTTGTTTGTACTTTTCTTAGCAAACACAATACCTTTAGTTATTACAGACTGGTTCCAACCTAGAAAAGGTTATGTATAGTTACATGTACAAGGCCTAATGTAGCGGCTTCTGAAGGGTTTCGTCCCTTAACGATTGTTTCAGATTTAATTGTTCACTCTTGCTTTATCTTTACATCTCTGAGATCGCAGTAATAACGCAGGATCAACAAGCGCTACCGAACCCTCCACGGAGTGGGTGACCCGCCGGCTGTTTGGAAAGATCTGGCAGAAACCTGGGAATCATGGAAAAGCAACGACGTCAGCGAGAGGCTTGTTTTTTGTGAGCAAGCTAATCCCCGATTCGTCATCTGGGGCGTGCTCGCAGGACTTGCAGGGCCTACACAGTCAAAACATTGCAGATTTGACGGCACTTTTGATTACTGGCCCACGGAGTTTGCAAAGACCTACAGCGTTTATGGTTTCCTTAGGGGAGCAGGGATGCCGCAAGTCGTGGCATTAATGCCCAATAACTTCATGGCCGCCTGCACAAGGTGTTCGAAGTAATCGACGGTGCCTTGTGTGCCATAGCGTGGTGCAGTGGGGGCGAGGAGGTGGGTCACTTTGACTTCGAGGGGATGGCGATTTCCGCCTTCGAAGAAGTCTTCAGAGAAGCTAGGGTGACGGGTTGTCTCTTCCACTTCAGTCAGTGCACCATGAAGAAGGTAGCAAACTTTGGCGTGCGGGTATGCGCTGTTTTCAGTGATTGTTCGTGGAAATTTTAATCTTGCACTAAAAATGTTGCGCCTGCGTTTTTTTGTCTGTTATTGAATTCTTCATGAAACGCCCCTCTGCAGCCGCGTTGCAGCAACCCTCAGACGCCAGTCCTCAGAGAAATGGGCGAGAGAGGCTGGTGGGTATGGTCCCTCCTCGCATCTTGCCCCTCGTTCGCCGCCAGCAGGGACTGCGTCATATGCAAGGCACTCAAGCCTCATAACCGATGACTCGGCAGTCAACAAGTGTGCCTCCTGCTTTGAGAGGATCGTGTTTACCGACGGAGGCACAAGCACAGCAAATGGATCCACAGTGATGACCAAGACAAACCACCTCACTTCTAACCACGCGAAGAAGTGGCATCGCTCACTGACCTTCCGATTTCAAGTGCAGCCACGAATGCCGCTGGGAAAGTTCCAGGTAGATGTCAAGCACAACATTCACCACATGAACCATGTCAGACAGCGTCACACCATCTCTCATATTTGTGACTCGAAAAAGAAGCTGACTCTTCCCCTAAGGAACAGTTTGGCGCTAAAACGCAATCTGCGTAAGGGGTATAAGATGTCCCTAGGCAGATTGAGGTGTTTGACTGCATTTGTTTTTGTGGGGCACTCTGATCAGGTGGACTAACTCGCTTCATACACCACAGTTATCGGCCGTCCGCATGCCCTGCGGGGAGACAGAGACGCAGTCATTGTTTTAGTATGCAAATGCAATCACTGACAGCGCAAGAACGAACAATCGGGAACGAATCGCGAAGTGACGGACTTCGTCATAATGAACTCTGCACCACCAGCTTGGCACTCTCGAGTTCCGCTTTCAACACACTAACGAAACAGTGTCCGGCATCACGGCTGACCTTTCTCACATGTGTCTTCATATTCGCGGTATTATGTTGGCGGGGCCAATAGCCAGAGGGGTTATAACATACATCGTATGTGGTAGCTTGGAAGATAGGAACCAATAGTTCTATGTCCGTTGAGGGATTAATAAATAAACAACTGAAAATTCCAACATCGCCACAGGCTCTTATTCTCGTTAAAATGAAACTAATTATTACACATCCCGGTTAAAAAAAAGAAAAGATAATAGATTATCATTATGCAGCAATTCACTAGAAATGCGAAGTTTAATTTTTGTTTGTAACTTAGAGAAAAATTAAATATAAAATAATAGGCATTCGAGGTAAAGAATAACCTTAGGCACTTATTTTTATGTTTATGAATTTGCGGCTTCTAAACGTCCACAAATCCCTTTTATACTAACCGAGAGACCTGTTAGTCAATATATTTTCTAGGTGTTTCAAAAAATAAAACTTCCTTTATAAAGTTATAAGCCTCCGCGAGACAGAACTCTAGGCAACCCGTCCCTAAAGATAAAATCAGCTCGTAGTTCCGTTTTGTGTGTTCAAGGACGTTGCGGAAAATAAAAAAGATAGAAAGATAGAAACGAAAACAACGGTTGCCCCTTTTATCTTTTTTGTGCGTGCTCTCTCCTAATATAGGTTGTTTTCAGAGCGCCTGTAAGTTATTGGTCAAATAACGGCAAGAAGCGTAAATAATATGTGCGTTGTTTCCCGCATGCATTTCTGTGCTCTACAGTAACTAAACTTCTGTTACTTTCTTTACGCTGTTCGGAAAATATATTTCCTGTCGAATAAACTAGCTTCACTGAGCATGTTTCGATGATCGTTGTTCTCGTTACTCGAAAGAGCCAATTATGTTTAAAGCTGCTCGACATCTTGTAAATTTCTAGGTGAAATAAAATCCAACAATGCGAAACGCACGATGCTAATGCGATTAATGCAAAGGTGCAAGCAAGCTGGACAAGAATGACCTTTGTTCCCCTTGTGTCTCTAGGGATTATTTTCGCGAAACACACGCCGTTCGCCATGCGTGTGTTCTGAGCTCACAAGTTTAGCATAATTAGAAATTCAATTAATTTTATTTACTCCCAAGATACAAACCGACACAAGTCACACAATCTCAGTTTAGATGACATCTATCTGATACAGTAGGCGACGTCTGTATATTTGCTTATAATTTCCACGGCATTTCTCTTCACCCTTATTTTAGCAGCAAGAGCCTGGGCTACTCTAAATAATAACACTGCGAAAACAAAGCGCTGCGTCGGGCCAAAGCTCATTTCTTTAACTGCTCTCTCTCAGGTCCGTATCCGGCAACTCTACAACGAAACAGAGCCAAACGCCCAGCGTCCAAACTACGCCGTCAACAACCTGGACATCGGCAACTGCAAAAGGGCGCTGCTTGCAGAGGCAGTGGACGTTCTACGGTCAAGTGCCTGGTGCAGGCGCATTCGCATTCGCGACCAATCAGAGCTAAATTTGGCCACGAAATCAACGATTTTATTGACCAGGTTTCGTGGCTATTGGGAGTATAGTATAGCGCTCCTCAGCACTAATAAGGTATGCAAATATTGTATCTAAAAATGGAGTTGTATGCATGGCGCGACTACGAGAATTTGCTGCATGTCTGTTTTAATCAGTTGTTTTGATATTTTACAAATACAGTTGCGATATCTCGGCTTCTACCTATTTACATTATTTACTGCCGTAACGGCCTTGCCCCTCCCCTTCTCTTTTTATTTCAGTAGCGGATAATGCTAGCTGAAGCATTGAAATATGGGAAAATAGGCGCGAGTTCGAGCATTGCCTTGACTTGTTTATTTCATGTAGGCTTCTATGCTGCTGATTGCAAGTAGCGACTAACCTGTATTTTTGTCTGCACGCATATCTATGAAAGTATATACTGATTATATTTTATAAAATATATTGACCGCGAACTTGGAACTCTGCTTCAACCACGGTAACTAAGCGGAAACTCCTCTATGTCCTCGTCGTTCCGATCCTTGCTGACGGCAGGCAGTGAAAGGTTGGTTGAAGTTCTGAGGTCTTGGTTTTTACCCCGTAAACGCGCGAGTGTAGCTTTTGTTGATACTAAAATTAGGACACGTTGGGCGATCGTTTTATTTTATTGCTTGTCGCATTTAGAAAACGTAAGTGATTTGTATTATATCTTGTTCACAGTACATAGTACAAGCTGGAAGGATGCGTATACAACTCAGGCAGGTAGCGAGGATTTTATTTCAGGGAGAGGGAGGAGGGCGCACCATGTCAAAATGGGATTTTACCAAGAGGTACACGACTGAAGAGCTCCAGTACTGGTGAAAACGTTCCATGAGTCAAATAATCCAGCGTGAAGTGATCCAACGAGTCAAGAACTCCGTGGCGGGTAATAACACAAGGTCGCTATCACATAAGGGTGCTGATTTAGATGATTACCGTCCGCTCGGGTTCTTTTTTGTTTTACGGTCTTTTTTTATTTCTTTAAAACGGTAGCTGAATATCCAACGCATGTATATGTGTATATTCTGGATATCCAGTGTATGGCGAGGGCTTTGCTCCCTTCCCTGGGCAACGAACACGCAAGTACTACGCTGTAGGGAGTGCTGGTCAAGCCCTGCTAGCTAGGCGCATTGTGCAGCGAACGATGCCCCAGTAGCGTGTTTTGTGTCTTTGTTCCACTGGCCATGTTGGGCGACCCCTGACAGCCCCCGACGTTGACGTTTCCTCACAAGTGACATTAAAAATGTGCAACCGCGTAAAGGTAAGCCGGCGGCCGTTATCTCCTCGCATGCATCTTGATTTGTCTACATATTTGGTAAAAGCAATCGTCCTCTCACTATCAAAGTTATTAAGTGCACAATAAAAGTCTCACTCGATGGCTATCAAAAACTTAGTTTTGTGATTACGCGTAATTTAACGCGTTGTTTCACTCATAGACCGGGTTTTCTTCTGACAAATGTTTCTGCAACGACGCAAGATTCCCGGCGTGGAACTGCATTAAATTTTGTCAGAATGACAACGACACATTAGCAGCAGTGTATATCGCCGGACATTGTGTTCCCGCAATCTTGTGCCAACTACTGCTAGGTGGCAGACGAACAATGGACGAGAGAGGCGACGCTGCCGGCGCGCACGCTGCAAGTAGGGTCTGACTGCAAGTAGTACAGCGGTCCTGGGAAACGTTCACACTGCCTAAGAAGTGGCGACGCTGTGATCCTCCTCAACGTGAATGGCATTCCCTCCCCCATAAGAACGCGTTCCCGAAACCCGCGAGCAAGAGGAATGTGTCAAACACCGTGGCCAAACGTGTCGAGCAGGCATAGCATGTACGTTGTTCTCGAGTCCCTCTGTTTCGAATCTAGATATATTAATGGGTGGCAGCAGTTATCTGAAAAAAGAAGGATTGAGCATATTCGTTGGAACCCACAAAAGTGTTTGTGGGCTCGAAAATAGTAATTTTAGAATGAATGGCTATTATCT
Organism: Ixodes ricinus; assembly: GCA_037355805.1. Classification (NCBI taxonomy): domain Eukaryota; kingdom Metazoa; phylum Arthropoda; class Arachnida; order Ixodida; family Ixodidae; genus Ixodes; species Ixodes ricinus. The sequence goes on from JAZHYW010015283.1 coordinate 46,796, forward strand.
CAATGCGACAGCAAGGCAGAAGAAAATACATATATAAAAAGGGCGTTAACAGAGACGCATTGTACGAAAGACGTAGTACGTATAAAGAGCTTTGGGAGGTGCGAATGAGATTGCATGGTTTTCATATTTTTTATTTTTTAATAACTGAACAAAATGTATCCTTCACAGCACTCTTACACCTGTGTTTGATAGTGCAGCACTCAACTTTCGAGACAGCGTACTGTAGCGTTCAAATGTATGATTTAGAGTGGAAGGAATAAACGTTATTCCGTAAACTATTCAGCCTTCATTAGAGGTTTTATAACGCGTTGAGTTCCTACCTTCCTCCCCTATTACATCATACAATTATAAATGCATAATTAAACTAACCTTGCATTATACAACAACGAAAGTGTTCGTCTGATCTCGACATGGTATAACAGGCGTGGTTGATTACATTATTCATTATAAAAATAAGGTAAAAAAATGCATCATACATATCGTATATTTTTGTTCTTAATTTCTTGAGCAATCAGGATTTATATCATTTGTCAGATACCAGCTAAGGTTCTCGTTGTAGATACGGAATCAAACGTTTGTAAAGGGAGGAATGCGCAACACGGAGTTGTCTCAATCCAGACGACTGACGCCACCTAAAAAGAATGTCTGTCTGGGCAGAACTGAGTTCCTGCCCGATACAACAACCTGATAGCGCGCGAGTTCTCAAATGCATCACTTGCCTTGCGTCGGTCAAGTGCACTCCACATTGTGGGGAGTGTGTGACTGCCGCAGAAGCGATCAAATCGCAGGATGCCAAATATTTCCCCGTACTTCTCCCCTTACCACGAAGGTTTACCGCGTTCGTGGCAGAGCTCAATAAACGCTTCGGATCGAGTCCCCTCTAGGCTCGTGAGGGACCGGTTAGTCGTAATGCACGTTTAGTTGTTCCCACACAACCTGCCGTGCCGCCATGCCCGCCGAGAAGCACGCTTAGTCACGACGCGACAGTCAGTCGTACTGAACGCTCAGTCATGCCGCGTCAGTCCAACATAATGCGATTATCCGTCGTATTCTCGGCATCGTCGCGATTCAATGATATGCCACGTTACGCACTTAGCCGTAATTCCATTATCCGTCTTAGTGACAGTGAACCGATCCTGACGGTTCCTTCAATCGGGCGACGTCGTATCTTCGGAAGGACTCCCGCCAGATAATCCGTGGTTGGCAATAGACGACAAATCTGAGCTGAAGGTCTGTAAAACTTTGGTCGGGACTAGTTGATACATATCGGCTAAAAATGTAAATGTCTCGAACTGAGGAAGGAACAAAGACACACGTACGAAAATGATAAGGGCCTGTCCTTGACATACGTGTGTCTTTTTTCGTCTCGTTTCAATTCGCACCTTTGAACCTTTTAATTCAAAGTCTCTGTCCGAGGAAAGGTCGACCTTGACGAAAATACACACCCAGCCCTTTTTTTTCTTTTTCGGCAAAAACGGTTTTGCATATCCATTGTAACTTAGCTCTGCCTCCAGCAGTCGGTGCCGCCGCTCGATTTCTTCGCACGATAGCGCGCTGTCGCGGCCCCAACTTATCCTTCTTTATCTAGGCGGCATTCGGGGACCATAATGGGCAGGTCGGTTTCTTGTGTCGATTTACCCTTGGCCCCGGCCATACGTAACGGTGGGCACAGGAGCCGGCGCTCCTCCCCGTTGTAGTGCAGAATCTGGTCGTTGCCGTGGCCGGGCTATAAAAAATTACACCATCTTCCCGAGGGGAACCATGGGATGATGCGGAGCATCGCGGATCGTAATTAATTTATTCCCTTCTTGACTGATTTCTTTGGCCGGCCGGATTTGGACTGCGGCAAACGCGAGCGGCCGAGAAACGCTAGCAAACGACAGCCGCAGAGTTGCGGGGAAAGCCCACCCAACTGGAAAGCCCTGGCGTGGCGCTGCGACCCGCGCGCTCAAAACTATCCTCGTTTCACTCCTCCGGGGGAACGCGCGCAGCGCGCTACCGCTGCTTATATTCACATTTCAAGGAGAGGAGACTAGAGGAGGATTGTTGCGCATGCGCGCGCGGTGTGAGTAGAAGCGAACGCACGCGAAGTGCACGCAGCTAGTTGAGAGAGAGAGCGGAGAGAGTAACGCGCAGCTGTTGGAGAGAGGGAAGGAGGAGAGTTGCGCATGCGTAGTGTGAGTGCGGACGACGCCGACGCCGCGGGACATAGACCCGAGCAAGAGATGCTCCGCATCTAAAAGACACTTTAGTGCAGATATCTTCAACACCGGCTAAAAGCAGCTCAAGAAAAAAAAAATGGGGCCGGGAAGTTTTTTTATCTAATCTTCGCAAGCACCTCATGGTTAGTTTGACCCGCATTTGTGGACACTAGCCCTAGGCTGCATTGCATTGTCTTTCTTTATACATTTCATGTGCTCGTGTAAAAATACCAGTGTATCTTGAAAGCAACTAAGTTACTCTGGAAATGTAACTGTAACTGTAAAGCTTTATTTTTGTATTAAGTAACTCTAACTGTAACTAATTGCTTTTCAAAAGTAACTACCCAAGACTGGTCCCATAAAAAAATTCATGCTTGCTGGAAGTGCTCTGGACGTCTTGAAACTGCCTCGCAAGAAAAAGCGGCGGTCTGAAGAGGACATTGCTGAAGAGCAGAGGCGGCCTCCTGAGGGTCCGAGTGTTCACCGTGCCAGCGAGACGCCAGAAAAGAGAAAGCATTTGACTAAAAACCCCGAGACTGGGACGAGAAACGACGGACAAACACAAAGTCTCGAACACAGCTGTGTTTGAGACTTTGTGTTTGTCCGTCCTTTCTCGTCTTAGTCTCGGGGTTTTTAGTCAAATGTTTAACCGCCACCAGCTCGTTTGCGCCCTAAACTTTTGTTTGAGAAAAGCATTTCGCTATTGTCAAAGACGAGATGAGGGCCTGTTCTGCTATGGTAGAGTGAGGGAACGAGGTTAGTTTCAATTGAATCAGCGGAATATGGCCTTCATAAACTCCGTTCGCGCTTAAGCTGAAACTAGAAGCTCCGCCTTCAGCGCGAGATCGCTGGTTTCTGCAGTGCTTTGGTTGCGAGTGTCTGCTTTCACGCCTGTGTTGAAGGGCAGAAAGCTGGCACTGGAGGCGGAGCGTCTAGTCTCAGCTTAATGGTGAACGGGGAATAGAAGGTAAGTTGAAATGCTATCGCTTTTAAACGCAGTCTTCAGCAAGGCAGCACAAAAACAGATGTTTTTTTTTAAGTTATTTTTTATTATAGGTGACACGTTACAGCGGTGTTGTTTTTTTCTCCAAAAGCTCGCATGCTTTTCTTGAATAAGCAACCAGAGTTCTCAAGCGAAACATGAACAAGGTTTCACTTGTTTGAAAACATATTTCCGCTCAATTATCGTTATCTTTAGCGAGCAAGGCTGCTAGAGGATACTGCGTGTGTCGGGAGCGCTTGAAAACGCACAGAACAAGCTAACACACCGTCAGCACTAGTATTCCAAGACAATTACTGAATAATATGTCTTTATTTAGTTATTGCATATTATGTTTATGTTCAAAATATATATCTGTGTAGCATTAAAGTAAGTACACACTTGCCTTCAAAATTTGCGGGTCCCCTTCAGCTTATAAATATTATTTAATTTTAGATGCGGAGCATCTCTTGCTCGGGTCTATGTCCCACGGCGTCGGCGTCGTCCGCACTCACAATACGCATGCGCAACTCTCCCTCCTCTAGTCTCCTCTCCTTCAAGTGTGAATATAAGCAGCGGTAGCGAGCTGCCCGCGTTCCCCCGGAAGAGTGAAAGGAGGATAGTTTTGGGCGCGCGGGTCGCAGCGCCACGCCAGGGCTTTCCAGTGGGGTGGGCTTTCCCCGCAACTCTGCGGCTGTCGTCTGCTAGCGCTTCTCGGCCGCTCGCGTCCGCAGCAGCCGAAATCCGGCCGGCCGAAAGAAATCAGTCAAGAAGGGAATAAATTAATTACGATCCGCGATGCTCCGCATCCCCCATAATTCCCCTCGGGAAGATGGTGTAATTTTTTTCTTTGTTCCGCGGCAAGGTCCATTAAAAGTATTATACTTTATAAAGCAGTTTATACTCATATGTTTACCATGGTTGAATGTATAGAGCTTCCTTCAAGGCGAGTATTTATAGCCTCCTTCCAAAGAACAACGAAATCGTATACATCTTACATGCTGTTTCCAGCTTGAACGCCTGAAGGGCGGCTGGGTTTTCCCCACAGGTACTTATACAGCATTTAGGGTGCCTGTTTAAGAAAAGTAAATGTGCTCGAAAAAGCAGAAACAGGATACAGAGTAAACGACCGGTGGTCCCTTAGTTGCATAAATGTTCACCTAATGTGAAACAAGTTGCCAACCGGCAGGAGCTCCCTGTAGTGCTCTCTTCCCCACAAAAATTATTAAGATTTGTTCTAGGGTGGGATCCATAATTGCCCGTCGCTCAACACCCGCGTGCAAAAAGCGCCAAATGCACAAGTTCGTTCCTCGTTCAGAGCGAGTGGTGTACAAGATCCCCCTGACGTGTGGTGATTGCGATATAGGACAAACTGTGCGGTGCCTAAAGAACCGATTACAAGAACATATCCACTCCCTTCACGCCTACGATAGAAGGCCTCCGGCCTTCTATCGTAGGGCTCACCAACGTTTCCTCACACAACAATAATAGAAAGGTATCGAGATCGGCAAAGCAGAGAAAATTTAGAAGCCTATCATATTCAAAGATTGGCCAGTTATGTGCGAGCCACCCCTCGCTTACTTTGAGCGACAACGATTTGAGAGCCTTCCTAGCCAACGTCTACAACGAAAGATTTTGGCGGCAGCAGTATTTGATCCTTCTTAATTTTTTCACTTAATTTTTTTCTTTTTCTTTTTTTAAAATTTGATTGGTTCCCGTATGGGGTTTTTCTACTTTCTCTTGTCCTTTTTGGTAGAACTCATTCATGTATCACTGGTTTTCCTTTTATTATGGGGCGTGTGTTTAATTTCTAATGTCTCGTCTTTCTCTTCATTTCGCAATACAATAGCTGGGAGTCAGCGCTCTGTGTTCTCTTTCTTCCTCACTGCTTGCGCGCTGTGTTTAATGTGATGTCATCTTACCATCCAGCCCAACTCTCCACTTTACTGCAGTACATCGTGTTCCCAACTTCTGGGATAGACTTCCAAGATGCATATTTTATTCAAGGGTCATAAATTTCTTATTCCGGAAATTAAAGACACAAAAAAGAACTGGCGATGCTTATATTTATTTTATTCATATGAACTATTCTTTGTTTCTGGAACAAGACCCGTCTGAGAGGGCTTCATTTCTTTTGAATGGCCTCGTGTTTGGCTTCGAGCCTGTTGTAGTCTTCATTTCCAGTTAGCTTCATACCTGAAAGAATATGTACACACTTGAGCATATTATTTTAACCATAACACTAAGATTTCCTTTGAAATAAACATTATTAAATATTCAGTTTAAGTTCCAGGTGATTAAGCTTAGATTTAAATGTGTTTTTTGTTTTAGTTTTACCTCAGATATTCATTTTGAGATTATCACTCACTTAGCGCAAATTTGTATCTAATATCACAAAACTTTTTTTTTTTTGTATCGGGGTACGTGCTAAATGCAATATATTCCCTTAGAAGAACCCACAGAAATTTGTATTTCTCGGTGCTGGAAGTTTTAATATCCTGGTTCTATTCTACCCAACATTAATAATTGATCCAAAATGTTCGTGTATATAAAAATAAAAATGAATACACAATAATTTGTTTCTAAGATCACTTTTTCAGCGAAGCGATAGAAGTTAGTTTTAACTTGGAAATATATTTTGTTCATTTTAGAATAAAATAAGACTTTATGAGGATGCCGCCTTTCTACCAATAATAAACGTGATTGAAAATTAACTAGCCTTTGCTTGAAATTAGCATCTCGAATGTTTGTACTACTAATAAAATAATTTATGTAAATAATGTTATATCGCTAAGACCAAGGTTTAGATATAAGTTATATATCAAATGCAATTACTATGGGAAAGAAGGCATGTCAGTCCTTTTAGACGCTGATTTTACATCCAAATTTTTTCTACTTTTTATATGTATATACTTAGAAATTCTGAAAATGCGGTAATATATAATAAGGACTAATGATATTGAAATCTAAACATATCTTATAAAAAATAAGGACTCTCAATATAAAAGCAATGGAGTCACTGATCTTAAACTAAGACTTATTTATATATCAAACAATTGAAATTCAATATAATTTGCAAATGAAAAAAAAAATAAGAGTCGTGCTCATTTATATGGTGGGCGACACACTGCAGAAGCTAGCTCTTGGAGCTTTTTTGTCAAGGAGTTCTCGGCATAATGTTGATGTAATAAAGTTCAAGTTCGCTTACTTATATTTTTAACCCTTGAAGTATACAATTCTTCTTAATGAAGTTTATAAAATTGTGGCTTACATACTGTTACACAAAAAAATACATATACGAATAAAGCATTGAATGTCTGGCACCATGAGTAACATACACAGTGCGTAAGGTCAGATATAGTTTTTTCTGCACTTTGATCCTGATATTAGTATTGTGATTCAGGCAACATTACAGCTGATATTGCATAGAAAACGGTAAGCTGTTTTTTACAATAAACTAATAAAAATTAACTAGTTTGTTTTTTGTTTTTCAAGAAGTATTTCAGCGTCCCTTTAATAAGTGCAGAACGCACTATTGATTGTTCTGTTTTTACTATCTACACATGACAAGTATTATCCAACGAGTGACCATCAATGTTAAGGTTTAATGCACATTAGTGGTTTTTGGCTTATCTAATGGCGTGACCCGCAGTAATAGCCAAACAAGTCGCATTGTGTTCGGGAAATTATACGTTTTTCTGAACTGAACTTGATGAAATGTGTTATTACCTGTTTGCACTTCCAAGGAGCGGGCCGCACCACAGCCCACATGGTTGCATCCTCTCACCGAGAGTCTATATCTGTGTCCAGGCATTAGATGGGTGAACACCGTCATCCCAGTTCGATCAAATGGCAGCCAGTCATCGTAGAAGCTACTCATCCGACAGTTGTCACTCAGATCCGTACAGTTAAGCCAGGTTGAGTTGTCCAAGGAAGCCTGAGCATAAAACAGCAGCTTTAAGAATCCTGGTATTTGCGATGCTTTAGATAAACATCCCTATTTTTTCAGTTCAAAATAAGTTGACAAAGTGCCGTGACCGTTTAGTTTGACAAATATACCAACGAGTGTATCTATGCACTAAGAACGAGAGCATATTTTCTAGCGGATAAATATGAGAATGATTCTCATGGTGGCAGCCTTTCCACTCTGGCATGCCGTCTTGCGGCCGGCCATTACGTTTCATTGTACAGCTCCGCTGGTCTTCCTTCTTCACCAGAATGGAAAGTCTGAAAGTTTTTTTCTAAAGATGGCGAACACGCACATTTCTTATTATGTACTGAACGGTGACCCCTACCGTTGATGTCAATGAAAGATTATGCTCTCGTAGCCGGTCATCCAGACACCCTCCTGTTTCTACACCATAGCATCGTCCACATGAAAGATACATATTATACATAACGCCCGAGTTAAAGGGAACAAAAGGGCGCGCATGTTTTTGTGGCTCCCGTGTTTTGATAGATTGTCTGCTTTTACACGAAAATTAGAACATTTCTGACACATTTCTTAGGGGCTGAGCGAACTAGAGGCACACCATACCTACTTGCGACTTATTTCAGATTACGTGATCTTTTCTGCAGATATAGAATACCACCGCCCGTTTCGTGCAAACATTGCACTTGGTTTGTTCACCCCTTTTAACCTTTTTTTACCAATGTTCCTATCACCTTCATTAAAACCTAAATCCGGGAACGCTGAAGATTTTTGTCTATCGAAGTAAAATAAATATCATACAAACATGACGTCTTTAGACTAAAGTCAGGCAGCAGATAGCTATGCCAGTCTTCACCACCTTGCGAGTGAGTGGACCTGCAGCGCAGAATACCTTTGTTTGGAACGGGGTGAGCATGAACAACACACATGATCGGCGTGCAATGAGAGAAACAGGTCTGACAATCGCAACACATCTTCCTTAGTCTTTTTAAAAGTAAAAGTAAGACCAAAACTTCCGGTAAGAAAAGTTCATTTTGGGACTCAATACGGGCCCTGACTGAGCTAAGTAAAGGGTCATGAGGAAGGGAATAAAAAGGTCTTGCACATATACATTAAATACACTGTGATTAGAAAGTTTATATGCTATTAAGGTTTCAAACAGTCTCAGAATTTCGAACCGAATAGGGATCATAGGTCCGCAAACTGGAGAGGTGTTTTGGCTGATGTTTTGACATTTGACGTTGCAACGAACCCTCTCAGTAAGAACTGCTTTGAAAGAACAGGCCTCCCTGTGCGTTTTCACACTGAACTCTTCAGGCCTAAAATGGTCATGCTTCTATGTCATTTATTGTGGTTTCTTGGGCCAAATCGATAGACAAAAATATTCAGGGTTCCCGATTCAGGGTTTATTGGAGGTAGTAGGAACGCTGGTAAAAAAAAAGGTAAAAAGGTGGTAAACAAACTAAGCGCAATGTTGAGAAAAGAACGGGCGGCGGTTATATCATATTTGCACAAAATATCGCATAATCTCAAACAAAGGAAAAGTAAGTATGGTGTGCCCCTAGTACTCTCAGCCCGTAAAAATGCGTCGAATGTATCGTAAGGTTTGCGAAAAGTTATCAAAACACACGTGCCACAAAAAATAGTGCCCGCCCTTTTGTTCCGTGTTCATCGGGCGCTGTGTATAGTGTTCCTCTTCCTCGTGGGCGATGCTATGTTTGACAAACTGGACGGTGTCTGAATGACCGGCTCCGAGAGCATAGTCTGTCTTTAACCTCAACGGGTAGGTGGTCACCTTTTGGTACATTGCAATAATTGTACAAATTAACCATCTTTAAAAAACAAAAACTAAAATATTGGGCGGTTTAAGCAGAAACAAGCACGCGAGGTGCTCGAAGGGTTTACCATTTATAATTTGGCAGATTGCTGCGTTAGTCAGATTTTAGTGGCTTTGTGTGAAAAAGAGGTGCATTTTTTGGGGTCATTTGGTTGCGACTGAACTGTATTTCCCGTGCCGGTGTCCCTAGAGCCACTAAGTGAGCTACGCTTAGAGTATCGGCACTCTGTTCCCGATATTGTTTTGGGCGTCTCCATCTTGGTGCTTGTGCAGAGCAGACGCAAGTGCCGATCGTCATGATTCAAATGTGCGACTTCGTTAGCATTTGATTCGGTGTTAGGAAGCTCATGTAATATTGCATTGCTCTCTCACTAACAGTTTGATATTTGTGGAGGACGGAAAAGCGTTTCCTGTGATTCCAGATAAAACATCAGATAAGTGGCAATAATGAGTTTGAGCCACAAGATGGATAAGTGTAGTTACTCTGAAGGGTAGCTTATATAGTGGCACTAGGTTCCCTTGTTATGAGCGTTACTTCATCTTTCTTTTCTTCGCCTATTATATGACATTTTCAAGTAGCGCCTGTGTGTGTTCTGTGGTCCTTTCTATATTGTCCTTGTCTCTTCGTGCGCGCTATTTAACAATGTTCCATATTTTAAATCGCTTGCACATTCATTCAATAGCAATAATCGGGTATTCTACAATGAATTCTCATGGGTGCATCTGTGCAGTTCTTGTCTTATGTATATATTATAAGCATGCATTAAATTCAAGTGGTCAAAGTAATAATGAATGTTTTTTCCAGGAAAGAACTGAACCTCATTGTTGAATAAACAAATGGCTTAGCATAGACACGTGCGCTGCTGCATTTGCCTAAAGGTGTTTTGAAAGCTGAATACAACTCTGCATTATACCTCAAATTAAGAAAATCCCAGAAGATTTTTTTTTTATCTTGAGTTTTGTCGAGTGTTACCCACCTGAATTCCAACGGTTTCGGTGTCTCTAAATGTCCATGTGACAGCCGCAGTCGTCGAGTTTCCACCAACCAGGGTTAGAACACTCGGTGCATCTGGAACTAATATTTTCGTATTTGTTGAAACAGTTTATCTAAATAAATTAAAAATGTTTTAGATTTGTTTCAACTTTTAAACAAAATACAATGTAGCACATCTCGAAAACATCAATAATGTTTAAATGAATTACATTATGTACATTTTGTGGAAACTGTTCGAGTCCATTCGCATTAGAGACTGAAATGTTTCGGTAAAACGATAGAGACAAACAAGAAGCATCTATTCGAAAAAAGATAAGAAAAGAAAAGAACAAAAAAAAAAAGAGACGGACTATGCAAATAAAAACGCAGACTATCTCTACTAAAGCGCCGTTCACACGCTGTCAACCGAGTACGACTGAGAGAGGCAAGGCTGGTTTTAAGCCTCTTGCGACGCCTTTAGCGCCGTTCACACTCTTGCGACCGAGTAAGACCGAGAGAGACCAGACCGGTTTTTAATCCTTTTGCGACTTCTTAGCACCGGATGCGCTGCAGCGGAGCTGGTCCTAAAAGATCGCGAGAGTCTTAAGAACTGGTCTGGTCTCTCTCGGTCTTTCTCGGTCGTGAACGATCGCTAGAACCGGATGCGCTTCAGGACTGGTCGAGATGCGAAGCTGCTGCAGAGCTCTGGTCTCTACAGTATGTCGCAATGACGGCGCTTAAACACACCGCGTTTTGTCTCCCCTCGGCCCTGTCCACCATCGCTGCCTCCTCCCCATGCAGAGGATGTGCCTAGAATCTCGAGTCTGTCTTAAGAGTCAAGCCTAAAAACGGTGATATAAACCGAAGAGCCGTAAGATTTTAGAGTGCTCCGAGAAGACTTGGGAAATGTATTTGATGCCGAAAACTCCTTCTTTGAAATAACGCTCCTTCTCCAATTTTTTCCTTGAATTCCCCTCAATAAAAAAGGCCCATTTAAGATTACTAGGTAGCAATTTCTTAAGAATATTTATTCAACACAAACATTATTATCAAATTGAATACGTTTGTTTTTTATATGCCTAGAAACGATTTAAGTTCCTTCTCAACTGTTGCAATGTTGCAAAATTATTATAAGCACCAAGATATAAAAAGTTCACTTACATCTCGTTACCATTCTTTTAAAATATAATTGTCATCTGATAACGTATTGTTGAATACTTGCTGTTGTAGTGTCGGCAAAAATACTTAGTGTATACGCGTGCCTAAAGTTACAAGCAGCTCAAGTTCTAATGTTTTTAAGTTATTTATTTAAAGTTCTGTCTTTTTAAAATGAATCGACATTCACAGTGACATGATTGCCACAGGCGCTGTTTGGCTATGTTTCGCCTTTCTGCGACGCATTTAAACGAATGCCAAAATAATGTCGAGAATCAAATGCCCTTATACATGTTAATGGCTGTCATAATTTGAGCTTTTGTGTCGTTTTTGAGTAACACTGTACTACTCAAACCTGTTTTTTTATATATTTTTCCTCCTTGTGTTGCCTGATTGCTTAGCATATCACCGCTTGTCTTTTTGCTGTTCGCATAAGATACGGAAATAAGCAGAATGCAACATTATATACAAAATTCGTGCATTAAGCTTATACATAATTAGTAGTTGACTGAAAAAAAAAGTTCCTTCAAAAACTATGCGAAATTCTAGCTACAACCTGAACGATAATGCATTCTGCTGCTGGGGCAAGTTTTGAATAATGCTGTTAATTTAGGTGCATGTTCTCTTAAAAATGTTAGGAGCTTTATTGCGGATATGGCCAAATTTGAATTTGTATGTTGACCGAGTGAGTTGATTTGGCACACGCTCAGATTGGCAAGTGATCTTTTTCAATTCCCGGAAAATATTTCTGTAGCACTTCCATGGGAAGAGAAGAGCTCGCAAACAACAATACTAGCTGTAGTCAGCAATCAGACTGGGCGAACTCAAACGTCCCTATATTTCTGACACCACACCCATAGAAAGTGTTTGCAAGTATCACAGTGCGCACACTGCAAAAAAAAAAAAAGAAGAAAGAAACTATTGACCAAGCACGTAGTCACACGTTCGTCGCTGTCGCAATATATAAGGTACCTTAATATTTTTGTGGCAAGCACAAGTCCGCCTAATAAGCATTTCATATATGTTTTAAACCATTGATTTTTTTTAAACTCGCGATAATGTAAATCAATATTGCTTTTAGATCCATTCTAAAAATCTCTAAAACGATCCGAGGCTAATTTTTTTAATGAATTTATACTTTTTCAGTTAGGAAGTCTATTTGATTTTTCTGTTTTTTTGTTTGTTTTTCACCGCAAACGTAAACTGCGCATTGCCGAGTGCTCAGTTCTCCACCATTATGTAGCTCTACGCGGTCCGGTCAAGATGCCATAGTTTCAGAAGTCGTCGTTATCGGTTTCAAAAGTCGTTATCGGGTTCAAAAGTCATTAGCGATTCTCAGACCAGTTTCAAAAAGAAAACGATGGCCAACGAATCGCACGTATACCCGGAGATTAATGGCTGCTGCTGCTGCAAGAAATCCGAGCCGTTTTTTTGCTTTCAATCAATGTCTGAAAATTGTCCCAGCGTTTTTCATTTTTTTCATTCAATGTCTGAAAATTGCATACAGCTTTTGAATAAGGTAGCGGTCACTTCTGAGAGGTTTGCCTGTCTAGTGGAGACGGCGAGCCATACCTGTGGTAGGCAACTGAGCGTTCGTTTGCGGATAGTTTATTTCTACGGTGCAGAAGCACCGTAATTTTGATTCGGCGGCAGGTTGTACATTGTTAGGACATATCACCTTTTTATGCCATATACGAACCACGAACCTCGTTTTATAAATTTTTCTCTAGGACTATTTTAGAAAGTAGGAAATCAGCTAGCTAAAATAATTGCTTGTTTTATTGTGACGTAACCAACTTAGAATAATTAAAGTACTGCTGGTTGTAAATTGTGACATTTAGATTAGCCGTGACTTCATTATATAATTTCAAGTTGTTTTCATACGTTTTAACTAAAGATAAAACTATATTTTTCAAGCATCTTTCGAACGTGCGAAATGGGGGATCTAAATTCGTATGCCAGGTTGTTTAAGTAGAAACTCTGAACTTCTATAGCTATAAAATATTTTGAAGCAAAACCAATATTGTTTCGAATGCTAAAGCACTGGCAGTGGAGCGTTATTGCTCAATAATTATTAAGACCCGAAGACGCAAGATATTCCTACTTAAACTCACCAGAAGCCACAGCTTCGACCCTGGGTCTCAAGGATTTAATTTCTGGATTTGAATCACCTGAAAAAAACAAAATGTAAAAAAGAAAGGAGATTGAGGTTTGAAGTTTTTTAATGATACGTACCACCAAAGCGCCATAGCAGGGCCTCTAAGCACCGGTAAAGAAAGAATTTCAAGTATAAGCATTCGTCATTCGGACCATAGGGTGCACCTTATCACACTTTTTGTTCTGAACTAAAAGGGTTTAACGACGTTTAAAACATTAATTTAAGTTCAAGATTACGGTCTCACGATATAAAACGTACTACAATATTGCAAGTCATAAGCGTCACAATATTTTTTATAGTACTTATAAAATAATTTTAAACATTTTAAGGATAGTAATTTTCGAATCGTCTGAGGGTATAGTATACTACTTAAAAGTGTTCTTAGTATTTATAAAACTACGTGTCACATTGACGATGATCAATCGACTCTTTCCTTTTCTTTTACTATACACCTTTCAAGAAACACTCGACCCCAGGGCAGCAAACCGTTTTCGGACCCAGTCACTGGGTTTGAGGCTAGACTCTCACCGGCGTCCCTGCCAACCCTAACCGAGTGGAGCTGTGATTTCGATAGGCGCAGCCTCCGTAGGCGCAGTTTCAAACACTGCTGGCGGATAAATTCTCGTCTTTTCCCGCTGTATATTGTGTTTCATGGTGCACGTATTTTCCCGAGGTCATTGAGAAAGCATTGTACCAGCAGCAGAAAGAAGAAAAAAAGCAATAAAAACCTATAAACTATTTTTGTTGGGTACGCACGCGACAGAACAGGTGCGACTTGAATGTATAGTTCTAGTTTTTGTGTTTGTTTTACACGATACTGCACACGTTTTGACGGCTCCGCGCCGATTCGCACTGCATGACAAGCGACCAAGCGCTTGAGCTGTCAAAAATGAAATTACAACAGAAAGAGAGCCAAAAGGCATGCCATTTTCACGCTCACAAATAGCGTGTTTAACGATGGACAGGACACGGACATGCAATTTAGAAAGTGTTAGCATTCGAACAATATATTGTGCGTACCATACGATGCAGCGTTATCCGAAAAGAATTTATTTGAGAAAGATCTCAAATAACACACAGTCACAGTCGACGACAGTCACATCTCATGACAATCGGATGGAATCCAAGATGACTTCGTTTTGGGGCGCACGTTTCGCGGAAAGCTTCCTTTTTTCACAACAGCACCAAGTCAAAGGAACGAACGCGACTGGCCCGTTTCGCACCCCAACCCGGACAACTATTTTTTGGAGTTGACTGAGGATTTCTACGCGGATTATCTCTGGGAGGGGGGAGAACAATGTTCGCAAAAAATCGCGTCGAGGGTCGTTCGACGTCCTCCACCTCCTTCGTTTCCCGTGAATGTCAAGCAGAAAAGCTCGAATGGCAGGCACCTTCGTGTATTTCTCACAATGGAAGATAACACAGAAAGGGTGCACACACGCATAAAAAAATTAAGTGGAAACTTTCAAGAAGGGCGAGAAAACGTCGAATGCAAAACAGCAAAAACACAGGTAGAGAACCGCGCTGGAGGCGGGTCTTCACAACTCAAGAGAGTGGCAGAAAATTTCTAGCTGATAGAGGGCGCACGAGTCGCACCAGCCGCATCAGCATCAGCAACATAGGCGGCGGCCTAAGAAGCGTTTTTTGGAAAGGTGTATAACTCTGTCCATTATTTGTAGTCACAGTATCGGTGGCGTTTGCCCTTCGCAGAGTCACGTGTGTATGAAATATCCACTCGTTGGATTCTTTTCTTTAATCATTTTTATTTTTAATCAGTAAAGAATTATTTATTCCGTAAATTTTAGTTATTACAGATTGCACATTCCAGGAAATGAGCTGAGACTTTTGGTTAAATGGTCTAGCAAAATGAAGTAAAAACCTTGTTCAAAGTGGTAGTCACTGAACTACTACTGCCCTGTTCTTTATATACAGAAAATTTTACTGTCATAGTTTTACTTGTGTTGCAAACATTCTTACTTCGACTCCACAATTTACTTGCATTAGCCTTGTGTAGCCCAATTTAAATAGGAGGGAACCAATTTTGCAGGTGCTGAGTGCAATACTTTTTTAAGATTATTTTTTTTACTTGGACCTGACAAGCGACTGGTTTACATTGTTTTTATACATAAAAAAAACACTTATTATGGTCATTGAAAAATGAATGTGCTTTCTCTTCCTGATACTTTTTTTTGTTAAATCAGCGTAAGCGTCTTTTTCGGCGGATAATATTGACCATGTCTTTAATATAAAATATATACTATTATTTAGCACTTTCTAGAAATTATATAAAATATAAATTGAATTAAACTATACTTAGAAACAAGCATGGCTCTTAACCATTAACGATTAGGTTTTAAAAAATTGGAAGTCATCTCATTATTCCAGCATAGCTGTTGTGACAACGCTTTTGATGTTTTGTTATATAAAAAAACAGTGTTGCTGGAGTCACGGAATAGTAAAATGATTGAAAGGGCTTTCTGTCCCTAACTCAATTTCAAATGTTTTAAATTGAAAGGGATGTTCCTGTTTCTCTTTTCGTGCTTAAGGGTTTAATTTATGTTATTACGCTTTCACTAACGCGAGGTACGTAATTATTCCCTTACTGTGGGGTGGCGTGATGACCCAGGTTTCTGTTGCAATTCCACGGCTTACTTCCATGAGGCAGCCCAGGATTACAATAGTGTAGTTCTTCGATGGCCTCAATTCCAGGAAACAACGCTATCTTTTCGGATCTATCGAAATGATCTTCTCCAAGGACAACAGAACACCGACGGTACCGCCTCTGACCGGGAGAGAAGCACGACACCTGCGAGATGGGAGGTTTTAGGCGACAGCTTGTATTTATATCAGTACCGGTACCCGAGACCTACGTTTCATATTTGTTTCGTCTTGTAAAATGCAGACAACCCCAATAACGCATTGTTAGACAAGTAACAAGCCATGCTCTGTGGCGGCTGCCTTGCTCAATCGCGTTGCGTTCTGCCACAGTGCTCTCCAGCTGACCAGTGCCTTGCAGGACTCAGCGGAACGACTCTCACATTCGTTATTCCTAGAAAAATACATGAGTATTTTTTCTCACATGTCAAATAGTTGGTCATATTTTACCCGTATACTCGTATTTAATTTAAGATATTATTCAAGAAACGTGTGTGTCAGCTTACCGCCAGTATATGCTCGTAAGTTTTCTTACCGGGTCAAAACACGAGCTGCTTGTTTTTTAGTACACACAATTGAACTCAAATCAATTTTGCTGTAGTATCTTTATAACAAGGAGAAAAAGATTGTATAGCTACACGTTTAAAACACTACTAAACAACACGTAATAAACCCAATAGAACATCTCTGTTTCCCACCATGGTCTCGCATGTAAACTCCTCTGCCGTTTGTTTCAAACCGTTTTAAAATATAATTGGTGACTCACGCAATTTCGGTATAATAAATTAGAAAAAACACGCCTCTGTGAATGGGTTCGCAAAAACTAAACAAAAGTAGCATGGTGGGTGAATCGGTTTACGCTTATATTATTTTTGCAGGCTGCTTAACTTGACCAGGAAAGTCAATAGAGAAACTGAGGCCCAACGCTGTCCTGTTAGCTTACTTTTGTATTGTAATACTATAAAGAGGACGACTATGATGTAGAGACACGACAATAAAGCAGAGTAAGGAATAAGAGCGCCCTTACTCATATGTAATGCTTTGATCATTTATTTTAGCGCAGCGAGACATGATTGTTTGATTAATGTGCATCCAGCTATATTTGCCTTTAGGCGATGACGGAAGACCTAACGTGGATAATTAGCTACCAACTGGACTCAGAGGAACGGGGTATCTAATCCAGCGAGCTAATAGCTTGGAGTTCATCACGATCATCTCCGATGAAGCTGAATTCTCACCAGAAGAACTTGCTCAAGAAAAGATTGCAAAGCTGGACATCGCGACTTGTGATTTCCGAGAATGGTTGAACCAGCCGACCACTACTCCTCGTCAATTGGCTACAGCCGGTGAGCACTTGACATAAGCAGTTGCTCAGCAGCTGGAGCATAAAGGCATTACAACTTAAACAGAAAATATATTTTATGACCACCATGGCTGAAGCTATGAGTGCGCACAGATACAGGCAGGGATGAACAGTGTAGTCGGATATGTTTGATGCGTATACTCAGCTGTAGCTACTTGGCTCAATTTCTGCCGATATTGAGAGAGAAAAAATCGCTCTTTAGAAGACAAATGATCAATCTAAACTTTGAGCGATTATTGCTTTTATGGAAATGCCAGAGAAACCTTTGATGTTTGTTTCTAGGAGTATATAAAAAATTCACAGAAATAAGCTCGAAACAAAGCTTCACGAGACTTGTATTGAGGTGAATGCTGCGATACACGTTGGAATAAAGCATTTTTTACACAGATCTAAGGGGCGAGCTTGCTAAAATACTTATATGTGAAAATAAGTTTTTTTTGGCTCA